>VUQG01014580.1:42710-56470 GCA_015106755.1 Etia nguti
ATAATTTTTCAAGGGATCTTATATCTGTTTTCACTCTTGTATACTTTTCATACAAGTTTCACACAAGACAGATACAAACTTTATAAGATTTATATATATCTTTTCCATATGGGACTGCTCATTTAAGTTTGAGACCCTGGTCTAAAGTAACCCAAACACATTACTGTCTGTCAGAAATTAAGTAAGCTAACTAATGATAGAAAGTCGTGGGGTTTGGGGTTTTTTTACGTGGACTTCGCTATGAGTTTACTTTCCACCTGTCCCTCTTTTTGTTTTTTGAAACCCAGAGGTGCACCTGGACCAAACCAAATCATGAAATAATAAGAGGAGGGAGGAGGAGTGGATTTTATTCTTTGTTGCCAAAAGCAAAACAAAACTAATGCTAGGAAACAAACACATTTATTAATGCATTGAAGCATTAATGGTGATATTGTTAATCATTTTCATTTTCATTTAAAAAAAAAAAAAAAAAAGACTAACTGACTTTTTACTGTTTTCTAGGGCCCCTGTCAGTCATGGCCTTTAGAATCAGAACCCTCGAGTAAGTCCATTCAACGATACTCGTAGTTTGGTTCAGTCAGTCACTGAGACATTTTTAATGACGTGGTCTAAGACATTATCAGAGTCTGATCACATTTCCTTAGGACATTTGGTCACATGGCCCTTATGTTAGTGTCACCACTACACAAATAATAAAATTCAAAAGGCAGCCTCTTATTAAATCCATGTAATCTTTTCAGCATTACCTATATTTTCCATTGTCTCCTTAAGGCTCATATTACATAATATCAGTATGTAGTGTTATCACTGTTAACCATTCTAAACCTAAAAAATAACTTACTGTTAGAGTCAAGTGATTTCTTGGTGGGATGATATTCGATTATTCACTATCATCATTTATAATGTCCAGTAAATTAAAATGTAACATTTAAAAAAGCATCAAATGTGCATCTCATTCCTCCAGGAATCAGCTGTAGAATCAACTAAAACTTAAGGAACCTGTCTCACTTAATGAACTTTAAGTGGCTTGGATGCAGTTGCTAAAGGCTGAAAATGTTCTGCCTGACTATTATTACCTTTTTTTCTGGCATTAGAGAATTACTTTGGTTGTGTGAGTGTTTTATTTTTATTTTATTTGCATGTACTTAGCTGGAGTCTGGCTTTGAATATGTATGTGCTAATTGATTACTCATTAATACAACTTACAGTCATACCAACCTGAGCATGCCTAATCTCATCTGCTCTCTGAGAGCAGCATGGCTCGTTGGTTAGTACTGTTGCCTCACAGCAAGAAGGTCCTGGGTTTGATGTCACCATCTGGCTGGAGCCTGTTCTTTCCAGGTACTCAGGCTTCCTTCCACAGTCCAAGGACATGCAGTTAGTGGGGTTAGCTTAATTGGTGATTTTAAATTCACCCTAGGTGTGAGTGTGAATAGTTGTCTGTGTCTCTGTGTTAGCCCTGCAACACACTGGCAACCTGTCCAGGGTGTAACCTGCCTCTCACCCGATGGTAACAATTTTCAGACTTAACAGTAAAAATAGTAACAATTTTTGTAACAAAATTGTTACTATTAAAATGATTCCCTCCCATTAAACTCATCCCTCCCAATTCAAGTGTATGATAGTAAATGCGATGGCTGCTATAGGACAAACATGTTTAAGTCAGCCAAGAAAGACAAAAAAGAAATAAACAAAAAATCCCTGATCCCTGAGCACTCATTCACTATCTGGTCTCTGTTCATTTGTAGGTTGTACTCAGATAGCAAATTGACTGCAGACCAGATCCCCAGAGTTTCTCCTTAATACTTGGTGAGAAGCTTTTATTTACCTTTATTTATTCTAGAAGAGGCTGTTAAGCTTTTTTAAAGGAGTCTGATATGAGTCAATGAAGCTCACTTCTGTCCCATCACAGTGATACTGAGATGAGTTGTTGAAATTTTCTGCCAGCGAGCGCTGCTGTTTTTCCCACTGTTAGCTGCTGTTAGCCATCAGTAGGGAATCAAGATCCTGGTCTTGTAGCAACACAGAGTATTAGGAACGCCACTTAAAGCCCAGTTCTGAGTAGGGTATTTTTTTTCCCCTCTCCATGTAACTGAATGTTTATATGAGAGGTGTCTTTCCTCACACACTGACAGAGAAAAGAACAAGCATCAATAAGGTGAAACAGGTTATATTCAAATGAAGACCACAACAGTCTTTAAACCCTGCAAGCAGGAACAACCAAATTTGATACTACGAGACATGGTGCCAGTTATTTATCAAACGCCTGTTGAGCAAGCAGACTGTGAGCCTGCAATAAATCTATTCCCTCCTAATCCACAGCCAGTATGTCTTACACACTGCAGCCTTCTGCTGATTGTACTGCTAACAAAGGTTCATGAAACAAATGATAAAATTAGATTAATGTCATTTTAGTGTTCCTTTTTTTATGTGTGCGAGGGCACATACACACTGTGAAGCAGATGTTGTGAAGGGTCGTTACTTTGCCAAGGAAAAAATTTGGAAATGAACCTCTTTAGTTATAGTCCGTGGTCTTGCTGACCCCAGCCCGGCAGCCAGACCCTGAACTTCAGCAGGTAACAAATTGATGAGCAGCCAGGCTTTAGCCTCTGTTTCTACCTGTTCATGTTTCTAAAGTAGCATCATTGTGGCGATCGCTTTAAAGTCTCTTTGTGCTTGTTTTCATCTTTGCTTTGTGTTCATAGCTAAATACTTCGTGTTGTGTGGGGGACTGTAGCCTATAGGCTCATATTTTTAAATGGTAATTATGAGGCAGTGTGCTTCAACAATTTTATGGAGAAATGTGAAAGTTTTGTAAGTAGTAATGTAATGAATTACTTTCTTGTGGGAGTAATTAAGTAATCTACTGCATTACGTCTGAGAAAGGTGTTGTGTGTAATACATTACTTGTTTGAGCAACAATCCCGATACTGATCACAACAAAGACAGGAAATACCTGTTCCATGCACAGACATTTGACCCACTGCATGCAATTAATTTCCATGAATGTTATGTCTTTGATATGCTGCTTATCAATGGTGATGACTCTCAAAGCAGAACCAATGAGAACCCAATGAGAATCGATATGAAAATCAATAAGTGAGCTCAATAATGGAATGGGAATTGCTAAATTCTTATCAATTCCCATTCCTGACATTCTGTGAAGCAAATCCAACATTGTTGAACTAGTCAATAAACTTTCATACAATGTGACAAAGAGTAAATGGAAAGAACAGGCATGTTTTCAATGTGTTTGACTTTTGACTTCAGTTCAGGACGTGAGGCTGTGCGTTTTTGCTTTTTGGTGAAGGGAACTCCTTCTCCAACGATAAAACATACGTGTCATGCTTCATATCTTGAGTCTGAAGGTCCAGATGCAAGTTTAAATGTCCTTTCACAGCACACGAATGTCTTTGACTTACTATAACCAGTCTCTAGCCGCATGGGTAAGGTGCGATTACTTGGAAGGGTGATGTCCATCAGCCACTGCATTTAAGTATGGTGGGGGTAACATGGTGGCTTCCACAAACCAGCGCCTGCCCCTAAAGGTTTTTAATGGATTAATTACAAGTTTATGAGAATGTAATCAGTTTTGAAGCTATAATTATACATGAATTGAGATAGATTTATGAATTCAATATCCTTTTCTTATGCTAAATAATCTCAAAAAATTATTGACTGTACCTTTAATATTGTGCTGATATCACTCCAGTTTGTCACAATTACTGTTTATTCACTAAATGGACAAAGACATCCTGTAAACACAACAAATATTCTTTTAGTCAAACTAATACAGTTTTGGGTTTGGATTATTGGTTAAATGGCATTTTAAACCATTTGCCATATCACTGCATAAGGAACAAAATACACAATGCTGTGTAGTATACTGTATATTTACAAAATGGAGGCACAGACAGTGTTTTATTTGAAAGACTTTTTGGATCTCAGTTAAATAGATACTAAAATTACAAAGTAACAACATTGGAGGCTGAAATTATACAATATCAGAAATTATACCAGATGTATTTGGTTTATGGGCAGCTGTGGAACATGCTCTGGATATTACCCTGCAAAATATTTGTCTCATTTTAACCAACTGCAATCCTCTTCCAACTTTAACAGCCCCAACCTCAAGGATAATTAAAGTTATAGTGAAGATTTTTTATTTTGAATGTGAACAGTGTTAATTTAAATAAAAACAACAAAACACACACACACACACACAAAATACAACTACCCACAGCCATTTGCTGCTAAGGGTTTGTAGATCTCCTAAACAAACCGCGGGACCCTGAGCTGTATCAAGAGGCTCAGCCGAGGTCCAATCTGACATTTATCTCTCGGGCTATTCTGCTGATGGCAGCACGACATCGCTTTAGGAAGCAGCTGTTTACTGTCAGAGATCTAGGTCAGGACAGAGAGGCAGAGCTGGACACTGCTAGCAGACTACATGGCCTCCTGTGCATCAGTAAAGGGCCTCTAAAGGATACAGGAGGGGGGGTGGACATGGTCACATCAGAGGAGCGGCAGATATGAAGTACTTGATAAAGTAAAAAAAAAATCAGTAAAAGGCCAATAAACAATGAAAACTTAAAACCATCCACTTCTAACAAGGCACATTATAAAAGAAAAGAAAAAAAGCTTACAACCAGTCAGAAATGGGCAAAATCTACTGTACGTGCTTTTAATCAAGTCCTCAGCTGATGCCATTTTTCCATTCATGGAAGAAAAGTTTATAAAACAGCTAATATGTAAATTAAAAGAAATCCTTTTATGATTTTATGATATTCCAAATAATAATTACAACTACTCAGAACACCAGAGCTGATTGCTGTTTAAAAGTAAATAAACATAATATATTATTTCCAATTAACAAGATTAAATTTTTATTGTATTTACAGTGTTGTTAGTGAAGTGTTTGATATCATTGGCACTGAAATTCCTGTTACAGTTCAATAGAGAATCAGCTTAAGAAGATTTGAATAATCCTTGTCAATGTCATCTATCATCAAAGAGTAGGATTACAAGTTCCAGGTATTTACTTATTTACTATGAAGCGCTGCATGAGGTAATATAGCATCCCACTCACACATTGACCTGAGTACTTATAGATATGCAGGCAAAAACTTTTTTTTTTTTTATAAACTAAAACTTGCATCTTCAAAACACATTAGTAATTATTTATGCTCCTATCAACAGTCTTTTGTCCAATAATTTAAAAACAAAATGTGAAAAATGATTCAATAAATAATCCGTCATTTTCTATTAAAGTCATTTTTAATGTCAGATTATGTGCATCTACTTTTCCCTGTCTACATTACATTTCTGCATTAGCAGCAGTAAAACAAACTGTTTATAGATTTGCTGGCAGATGGCTATCAGTCAAAGACCTAATTTACTTCAACCACTGCTTCTGCTGCTGTGGATTAAGGCAGATGACTTTAGATGAGATTAGGACCCCCGTGGAAATGCAGAGGAAACAAGAAGCTTACAGCAAATGAGGCAACTTAACTGACCATTGCAATATTTTGTGAAGTAACAATACAATGCCACTCCTTTGTTTTACAAAATGAAGGAGAGTTGTACCTTCTAAAAGGCATGTCAGATAGAAAAGAATGTGTGTAAATTATCACAAAATCAGGAGACAGATGCAGACTTTTCAATTTTTAGGAAATTTAAAATTGTGATTTTTGTCTTCATTTGTCGGAAGAACATTGCGAATGGCATTTATACAATGAGCCAAACTGGGGGGTAAACTTAGAAAACTTGCTAAGTTTTTGTACCACCTGGTTATCATGCCGTTGTTTTGACAGAACAAAAATGTTAGGGTGATAGTTTCACAGTAACAGCAGCATCAGTGTTTACTGTACGTTTGGTGTTAACAATGGATCCAATGGGGCTCTAATACCCCCCACCCCCCCACTGCCCATTAACCCTTCCCCGACCCTCAGGCTCATCTACTGACTGCTGACACAGCCATTACTCACCAGTTTAAAGCAGCGCTTTGGCAGCGCAGCTCAGCGGGCTTGGTGAGATTTTGGGGACGGGGGTGCTGCATGATCGTTTTGGGAGGAGGTGGCTCACTCAAAGGGTCAAGCTGATGGGTAGCTGGGATTACCACTGACACACCATCTGCCACCCAAATGTTGTGATAATCAGAGTTAGGAAATCAATACCCTGACTAAATATCATAGATGTGTAAGCTCTTTTAACCTAGAGTAAAGGCCAATTTTAACAGTGCTTCACTGATGCGCAGAAGGAACATGGCTGATGACTGACTCTCAGAATTGTGGGTCTTATCCTATCCTGAATTCTGAAATGGACCCATCCAGATACAGTAAATCCCAGATAAATCCAGAAACAACTTCAATTGTTTTTAATCTGCTGTATTAAGAACTCAAAATACCCACACAACATGTCATTACATCATACAGGATAGTCATTAATCTAAACAATATGACCAATAATGGTCAGATTTATCTCTGGAGAACACAGATGCTGCTCTGTATGAGTCATCCAAACAACATCCAAACAAAGCTTACGGCCGATAATTCAAACAGATGCACTGCCTGGCACATGTTTCCCGCTTTTAACTCCTGCACCATATTGTTATCTAATCGGCTCTGTTGTAATTAAAATTCAATCAACATCCTGTCTTTTGAGACATATTACCTTCAAACATTCAAATTTCCAACTCTTAATCCTAACGACAACAAAGACTTTTCATGTAGCCACATGCGTCATAAAGAAGCCTTTTGTGTTATGCCATATTAGCTTCTATGTAACCAATATGGTCTTCCACAAGCGGAAGATGGGAGATCCTGGCTGATGTAGCAAGAACCGACAATTCTCTGAGGTCAGTGCAGTGGGCATTTATTGTTCTGTTGTTGAATGTGATGCTTCCGAGAGGCGTCAGTGGAGGATTAGTGATCGCTGGCACATGTCAGGGAGTGAGAGTGTGGACCAGAGCGTGCAGGACAGACCAGGCGTCATGGGGCTCTGAGCCTCCCGACACAAGGCTGAGCATGCTCCTCAATGAGGAGGGGGTAGCTTGTCTTCAAAGGTGTGAAACAACACACACCCTGGACTTTTTCCACTTGTTACAGTCTTATGTAAGCAACTGACATGACTCTGAAAATATAGCAAAGGATAGCTAGTCAGTGCACATTTGATATTTACTCCAGAGAAAACTATCGCAGTTCTCAAACAGCCAGAGTAATGAACAACACGTTTATGATCTTTACTGTCTGGCCAGCTTTTTTTTGTGTGTCTTGGTTGCCTAACAGTATAACATCAAATCATTACACAGGACACACTTTTTCTTAACCAGCATGCTTGAGGCCTCATTTGAAGGTAATTGTGTATCTAATTTCATTTCTTTTCATTTCTAATTTTCATTTCTGTCTTCTTTGACTTTGTTTAACAAAACAAGCAAATAAGTTTAAAATAATATAGCTCCCTCTCACCCTCTGGTGGGATAGTGCATGTGTGATCCTGAAGCTTGGGTCCTCTACCAGGGGCCTGGAAGTCCGAGGGTTCTGTACAGTATACTAGCTATTCCTAGGACTCCACTTCCCTCGGACCTTGTACCTGGAGTCTGTTGGAGAGACTCCTGAGTTGCACTGGGACCACTTTGAACTTTACCTTCCACATCTGCTCCAGCTGATACTTCTCTATTTTCTTGTGCTTCTTCTTCCTGATGTTGCTGTTTAGTTGGATTGCCACATCTATCACAAACTGTGGTTTTCACAGAATCCACATCATGGATAAAAACCCAATCGCCTATGTAAAGGTGATAATGAAACCCGGCATTTTCCAGTGCTCCATTGCAAATATCCTAATTTCAAAGGCATTATGTCTGCAGAAGACAGATAAAACTGAATGGGGAGAAAAGATTAACTTTACACAAGAAACACAAGAGGGTAAAAAAACCGAGATGAGACCAGAACAGAATAAAACACAAAAGGGAATAAACTAAATAGTACTTAATCAAGGAACACAGAGAATGTTGGGAGATAAAGGAAAAATATAAATAATACAAGCAATGATTCAAAAGGAGCAAAACCCAAACAGTCCAAAGCCCAAGGCACCATGAAGGTCCAGGATGTATCCTGCTTCTCACCCTGTGGCAGCTGGGATAGGACCACATTCCCACTACCCTGAACTGGATAAGTGGGGAAAAAATGGATAGATGGATGGTAACTCATAGTATTGGTCCATTTTTATTCAACTTCATTGATTCTGTAGTTCAAGTCTAACCTGCTACACAGTAATCTCGTAAGATGCCGAAACCCTTTAGAAATGCATTAATGCCATTTCATGCATGTATCACATTTCTGTCTGAAAACAAGAATTAAATAGAAATAAATATTTACTTATTTTATAAGTAAATATTTTTACTTTAACTTTATAGGCTAGTTAGACAAAAACTCTTCATCTTGGAATTGCACAGCCAGTGTCCTCGGCCATTTGCAACGAAGTCAAGCCGCTGCCATGTAATCAGAACGGGAACTCGATCTGTCCCTCACCAGGTCGCTGTGGCCCCACTCATTATCTTATCACCTATTGTAACCCGCTGTAATTCCCCCTCTCATGATTGATGATGTCGCTGTCTGATTACACCAAGACAAAACCCCCCTAAGATCACCTTTCACTCCACTGGCCAACTCCAAGAGTTCCATGAGGTCTGCTGGAAAGGATGGTGGAGGAGGAGCTGTGCAGGCATGTTGAGCTTCTGTCATGTGCACATCAGGTTTGTATAAACTCTGAACAAGAATCAGCACTCTGCTGTAAAACAGTTCATGACATTCTTTTACCGACATAATTAAAGAGTGTTTCCTGATCGACAGAAGTCGCACTGACTTGGGCTGAAAGTAATTACATTTTGGTTGGACTGTCTCATGTTTGATTGATTTGGATGGTAATTTTCTAGATGTACCTCACAAGATGGTGATCAGTGTGCTTCTGATAAGGAGCACCGTGTGGTGCAGCACAGAAAGAAGTAAGAAAGCCTTGGTATAAAACATTTAGACTGAAGGCTTCTCTGCTACAGATCATGTCCCTGGACTGCCTCGAACAAATCAGATAGGTAACCTGTGCTCTTTTTAAAAGAGACAGTGAGCCTCATCTCTCCATGCGGCAGGTGGAGACAGATGCCTCATTATCTATACCACAGGGGACAAAACAAGCCTGGGATCTGACGGCCCCCCCACTGGCATTTAGTTTCCAATGCGCTGACACAAGGCAACCCTGGACCATCGCCGGGCTGCGCTCATCTCTGACTTCAGTGAGCGCAGGTCGCTCGCAGAGTCACATTAAACTTTCAGAGGACCCAAAGGTCCCCGTCAGGAGTGTTAACAGCAGCATTGTCCCAGTTCCTCCTGACTCAAATGGCCAAGTGTAACAAGGCACCCCCTCCAGTGGTCAGGAACGCATCACCCCCCGGCCCGGGTCCGTAGATACAGTGACACCCTTCAGCTCCATCTGCAGCTCCTTTGACTCACATAAAGAGGCAGAGACAGAAGATTCAAGATCATGCTCCTTGTGTTTTACGAGCTGCACTGACACTCTACACCTCATGGAAGACATTTGATGGTTTGGACTCCAGCGAGTAATGAGTGAGGGCAGGTGTGGGATCAGCCTGAAAAGATAGAACTCACACTGAGGCAGCTGATCACATTAAAGGTGCAGTTCACCTGAGCAGGGTGCCAACTAAAACTCATTAAACCCATCCTTCCTATCTTCTCGCTTCGGCTTTTTGGGGTTTTACTTTGATCAACATTTAAAACCTCAGAACAAATTTGTTTTTCTAAACACCTTTGTAAGTAAATGCAGTTTTAATCTAGATTTTTCAATTTTTATTTTATACTTTTATGCTTAGCTTCAAAATGTCTCTTAAAATATAATTTATACAAACTGGAATTTATACTGGAATTTTCATGCTATTTCATTAGATTTTTTTTTTGGACCAAAAGAAAAAGAAATCATCCCACTGACATCTGCTGACTTTTTTGTTTGTTTGTTTTTAATCCAGGATTGCCGATCATATTATTTTTAAAAAGGAAATTGAAAAGGAGCTTATTTGGTCGAAACAATAAAAACACCTGCTCCAGATTTTATGACATCACTCCAACATGCAGCAGCCTGACGGCCAGAGGAAGCAGACTACTGCCCACACTGTGATGGAGGCTTTATTTATCCCTCTCAGAGTATGGAAATTGTTTATCTGGGCTATTTCTTGATACAAATACTTCCTTTTTAAATTCATTTTTTATTTACCTCCAGACTTATTCACTCATCCAAGTCATTCCAGACTGATCTGAGCTGCACAGAATAGCTACCTCTGGCAAAGGCAGTCCTCTCAAATGTCACTCAATCCACAGATGCACGTATTCAGTTTTCTTTGCTCTTTCTTTATGAAATGTTGCGGATAGAAATGTATTTGCAGCAGTTCTTATCTGCAACACTATGCAAAAAGTATTTTGAATGCCCTTTACATGAATGTTTAATTAAAGTTAATGATTTTAATAATAAAAGATACATGATACCATTATGAAAACAACATAAATTCAGAAATTTCCTGATTAAATTTGATTAAACTATATTTTACGAATCCCCATTAAAGTATATTTCTTCTCCATAATATGCATATTTCCTCTACTGCCATGCAGCTTATATAAACTACAGGAAGGAAGAGGAAAAAAAATAGCTTCCTTCATGTAGTTATTATGAACTGTGTCAAGGACGAAGCCTGGACTCATTTTGATTTTAAGATGATATTTCAAAGTATTTTTTACCAGATTTCTGATTTAGTTTTTAAGTTCAGGCCAAAGTGGATTTGTTCTTTGCATTTCTTTAAGCATGGACAAAGAATTCACTTTAATTCAGTATATTTATATAGCGCCACACTAACAGCTGCCTCAAGGTGCTTTATATTGCAGAGTAAAGATCCTACATTATTAGGCAGAGCAAGCACTTGGCAACAGTGGAAAAAAAAAAAAAACCCTTTCAACAGGAAGAAACCTCCAGCAAAACCCGGCTCAAGGAGGGGGCAGCCATCTGCTGCGATTGGTTGGAAGGAATTGGTTTTTCCTTTGGAGTGTCCAGGAACTCATATCGGCCCGTGTCATATTATTGAATTATCTTCAAGAAAGGCTGTTCTGACCTTCCGTCGAGTGTTTTTATCACCAGGTGCCAGAGGTTTGGCTATGGTCAGTTTTTGTTTTTATACATTTGTGGTTTCTTTACTGTCAGAATTAAGTTCCCTCAGGATTTCCTTAATTGATTTCTTTTTTCATTTTTTTTTTTTGCCACTGTTTGGATCTTTTGCCATCAGAATTATTGTCTGAAGGCCAAGAAAGATGCCCAACGGTTTTACTATACCAAGTAGACCATCCCGGCCTTGCGGTATTGGTCCATTTGATTGACCTTTATTTTTATTGTTTATTTATTTTATTTTATATTCGGTTGTTACATACGGAACAGACATGGCTGGGGGAAAGGAAAGGGAGAAAGAAAGAGAGGGAGGGAAAGAAAAACAGCAGGTAAGAGGAACGGTGATAAAGGACACAAAAAAAGAAGGAAAAAAAAAAAAAAAAAAAAAAAAAAAAAGAAAAAAAAAAAAAAAAAAAAATATATATATATATATATATATATATATATATATATATATATCAATCACCTGGATCACCTGTTATCTGTGTATATAACGGTAAATACTAAATATTGAATATTATTGTGCAGTACATAAGATCGACAGCGCACAGTGTGCTTTGAGGTAGCAGCCAAGAAGGGTGTAGTTTGTGTCTGTGTCCTTAATTGATTTCTACAAAAACTACATTTCTACAGGTAAGCCGTGTGGAAGACCTCTCTGCTGCTAGCTCAGTGATGCGAGCTCTGAACATTTCCACAATTGCTTCATCTACAGCAGCCTGTCATTGAGCCCAGCTGTTATAGGCAGATCAACTTCTTTTTAAACACCTTCTTGCAAATTTCTTTGAGCTTCATTAAGGCAGGGGAAAGTTTTTAGGCACTTTCAGCCCCTCCATCACCTGCTTCATCAGTCACTCTGGGTGGGTAGTCCACTCCTGCAAGCTCCGGTACTTGATACCATGAACAGGCTGACATATGCTGGAAATTTAATCTTAATCTTTAATCCTAATCTTTATTGTGTCTCTGTTTACTATAATTACACCTGAGTCACCTGGTGTGAAAACAAGAATCCCTTTGCACACTGCGCTGCGTGATCTGGAGAAAGCAAGATACACGCACCATCATGTATTTTGTGTTCATTTGGACTGCTTAGCTTGTATAAGGAGAAAATCTACTGGTGACACTGATGCCACTTACACTGCACACAGCTGGATGCTAAAAACGCTAACCCAAACCTGAACTGTGTTTCTAAACTGAAAACCATGACTGAGCCCTCAATCAGTTCTGTCATGTTGTAAAGACAGTTTGAGTTCCAAGTATCCCCCAACCCTTTATGTAGAAATACAAAAATTGTTTTAGTCAACTGGTCGATAAATAGTTAATGAACGCTTTATGCCTGAAATATTCAATAATTTTAAATACAGCGGGTAATATTAGTTTTGAACACGTCACCAGTTTTCTAAGTAAATGTATTTCTAAATGTGCTATCGACATGAACTTCTCACCAGATGTAGGTAACAACCCATCCAATCCACACATGCAAAGAAATCAAACCTATATTTAATATTTTCAATACTTATTTTACCAGCTGTATTTTGGTTGCAAACTCTGTCAGAGCTCCAAACAGACTTTGCCAGACTATTACAGCTTTGATGTTGCAGATGTCTCATAGATTTAAATTCAGACAAGATTACAGCCTATAAAAACCTTTTCCAAATTCATACCAGGTAATGTAAAGAGCTATAAATATGTATCTGCAACAGTTAAAAACATATTTCATCTTTGGGAAAAATTGACTTGATGGTGCGTTACATTAGACACCTAGGACTGGCCATTTTGTAGGTGCCTGCAGTGTTGGGATTTTTACATTTATATACAAATGGAAATGCTAAAGTGAGCAAAAGTAAGCAAAATCACAGGACACTAGTTAAGTAACTGAAATACATTTTCAGAAGTTAATTCCAGTTGGTGGTTACTGGATATTGGAGGCACTTAGAATTTTTGTGGGTTGACAAAATAACCAAAAACGCTCCAGCAACCTTATACACATCACATGTTTAACATGAGGTTAAACACACCAAAAAAGGTAAAGGAACCACTGGTTTAGTCTTTAACATGTTCTATTTTATCAGTTCACTTTTTTCACCACATTATTCTAAACCGAAATGTGAACCAGTAAATAAAAAGTAGTTTACTTACAGTAGTGAGTTGAAGCCTGGCTGGATGATACTAAGGCTGTGCCAGGACAGAACTGGCATCACAGTCTCTGAACTATTCTGGCAACTATTATTATATTTGCATTTTTTCTCTCACACATTTATTTATATGAAGGTTTACAGCCTTTAAAAAGAGTGGTTGTTTAGTGTCCTGTCATAGTCTAATCTATGATAGGACACTAAAAGAATTAAGATTGGTCCTTTTCAGTGCAAAAGTAAGTCTACAGTGCATTCCTGACTTTGAATACATTTTTATACAAGAAATAAAAGCATTTCCGAAAGTTTAATGCAAAACAATAACTTAAGAGAAAAAAACATTTATTCTAAATTGTAGTAGGAATGGAGTTGGCCCTGTTGTTAATCATAATCAAACTGATTAAACTTTGATCTTTA
>VUQG01014584.1:0-26694 GCA_015106755.1 Etia nguti
AATAGAAATGAGAGAATTTTCTCTATTAGTGTTAATTCACACATTTTCTTTAAATTAGTTTTTCATTTATTTTTAGTTTAGTTAATTCATAAAAAAAAAATTAAAAAAAAGAAAAAGTTAGTAGCATCCCCCTGGTGTGGACTGCAAGCAGGCCAGTTCAGCACCTACTATGTAAGCCGTTCCGCTGTAATAGCATTGTAAAAACTGTTTAGCATGGTCTTGCTAAAATATGCAAGTCCTTCCCTGAGAGAGACATTGCCTATAAGGGAGAATATGTTGCTCTTAAAACGTGTACATACCTTTTACCATTCCAGGGAAGGCACTGATGAGCGTCCATACCATCAGAGACGCAGGCTTTTAAACAGAGACCTGAAAACAAGTTCTCAGTTCTTTAGTCCAGAGCACATGGTTTTCATGTTTTCCAAAAACAGCTTAAACAACTTAATCCATTTTAAATGAGCTGGGCAACCAAATGTTGAGTTTCAGCCTTGCCTTTGTCATGTGTTGCTGTGTGGCAGGCAAAGCTGCGGACCCAATATGCAGAAACCACATGCAGGACTGAACTCAAAGCAGCTTTATTGATAAAGTAGGCAGGTACTTACGCAAACTAACTAGGAACCACTGAAGAGACAGAACACAAAGCATAGCGCAAGAGAGGAAACAGAGGTCTTAAATACACACACAAGGTAATCACGGAAATGGAACACACCATGGAACACAGGTGAACAAAATCAGGCTAACGACAAAACTGAACACAATTCACACCAGACAAGAGACTATCAAAATAAGAGAGGAAACAATGACAGAGACCCAGACTGCAAACATGCAAACTTGATGCAGGGAAGGAAATAAACACACACGAAGATGAGACATAAGACGCACTAGACACTACAAGAACAGGGCACAGAGAAACCAGACAGACGCGTAGACACGACTGGGAATAAGTAAACAGATAAGACAAGGAGAGACACAAGAACATAAGCTAATAAAGTAAAAGAGGAAGTAACAGAAAAGCAGTAGACACAGAGACACAAGTTAAACAAATACACATACGGAGACGGAGAAAGGTGCAGAGAGGGAAACACACACAGAGACCAGAATGACTAAATACAAGGGACACTAGGGAGCACACAAAGAGACAAGACAAAGACAGACTGGACATGAAAAGGGAACTGACTAAATTAAACTAAGAACTAAAAATATACAAAACTCAGTATTTATATGCTGAGGTAGTATGAGGATCAGGTGTTAGGAAACCAAACTTGAGACTAATTAGTACAGAACTTAAATATCAATTCCTATATCACTCTAAATGACAGCATTATGAGACTGTCACAAAAACTCCAAACACTGGGTCCAAACGCAGGGATCCTAACCGTCCTTGCAAAAAGATTTCTCTAGATTCTGCCTCTCTATACTTATGAGAAAATCTGCCTCTCTAAGATGCTTTTTTAGACCCAATCAAACCGAGTTCCAGTTAACCTAATTATTTATAAAATGTGCCTCCAGCTGTTTCTTTTTAGTGTCATTTACTTTTCCAGCTTTTTATTGCCCCTCTCCCGAGTTTTCAGATGTATTGCTGTCATCAAATTCAAAATGAACTATTATTTTTCATGAAATCATAAAATGTCTCAGTTTGGATATTTTGATATTTAAATGTTACAGTGTTCCAGCTTTTTTGGAATTGGGGTTGTGGAATACAGATGAGAATTTTGCTCAGTAAGATCTTTCATTTGAGAGAGAGAAACAAAAAGCAGTTGCTATGACTATATATACATTTGTGATCTTTACTATCTTATTTGTAGACCTTCAGCCACCTGACAATCAACAACAACCACCTGAGCATTCTGGGAGAACTTCCACCCACTCTTAAGATCTTGCTGCTTCAGCACTCTGAAGATGGGTACTTTCTGTTTTTTCCTTTTCCATTTCATTTCTTTGCTGTCTTTTTGTAAATGTTGTCCCCTATCTCAGTATTATCAATTAACTGAGTGAATAATAGCAGGTCACAAGTTACGCTAGTTGTAGTCCTGTCTGGAGGAGCCCGCTGTGGTAGTACTATTAGAAGTATTCACATTGAGAGTAGCATTTAATGTGACTAGAGAATTCTATGTTCCTTTCAATTAAGTATGTTCTAAGTAAAGGTGATGCACCACATATTTTACGAGTTTATAGTTAAAGGGTAGAAATTATTTCCTTTTGTGTTGTTTTTAGGTCACAACTTTATGGTGCTTTCTATGAGACAACCAAAGCTCAAAAGGGAAAGACAACACAAGTTACAGGTGTGGTACATTTTTTTAAACTAATACTTTGAAGACTGCTTTTTAGGTGAATAAAACCTCAGATGAACAAGAACACATGACATACACATACACTGTGTCTAAGCCAAAAACTAAGCCAAAATGCAGAAACAGTGTATAAAAAAACTAACTAATATACATCCACTGCTTCCATATGAATTTAGACGGTAAGTAACAGCTAGGTACTGCTAATCAAATGCTGTGGATTAAGCGATATTTGACACCTATAAAAGCAGAAGTTCTGTCAGTTTGCCTACCTGAAGCATTCAGGTCTCTGTTAACAAAATGCCAAGGAGGACAAACATCAGCAGTAATCTTAAAGAAGCAATTGTTGCTCTCTGTCAGGGTTATTAGGCCATTTCCAAAGACTTCGATTTCCATAATTCTACAATGAGAAAGATTATTCACAAGTAAAAAACATTCAAGATGGGTGCCAGTCTTCCCAGGTGCAGACATCTCAGCAAATCTGATGAAAACCACAGCATATCAGCACAAACACCTCATAACAAATGTCAAGCACGGTGGTGGTGGGGTGAGGATTTGGGCTGGCTTTCCAGTCACAGGACCTGACCATGAACCTTGACCATGAACTCCAGTGTATACCAAAGTATTCTAGAGTCAAATATGAGGCCATCTGTTCGAGAGCCAGAGCTTGGCCCACATTGGGTCAGGCAACAGGACAATGATCCCAAGTACAGCAGTAAATCTACAACAGGATGGATGAAAAAGAAAAGAACCAGTGTGTTGTAATGGTCCTGTCAAATTCAGATTTTGACATGACTAAAATAATGTAGCGGGACCTTAAGAGAATTGTGCATAAATTAATCCCCACAAACCTCAATGAACTGAAGGAGTGTTACAAAGAAGAGCATCAGAGTTTCTCCACAATAATATGAGAGAGTGATAAAATCATACAGAAAAAAATTACTTGAAGTTATTGTTGTTGCCAAAGGTGGTTCTAGAAACTAGAAGGGTGTATTTAGTTTTTCACACACTGTTTGAGCATTTTGCTTTAGTTTTTTGTAACATTTCATATGTTGTATGTCATAAGGTTGCATTTACCTAATTTTATGAGACACAGATGATGTTTTGTTATACCCTGATATATAAAAGCTTAGAATTGAAGGAATGTGTACTTTCTTTTTCTCTGTATTTTATACTGCATCTGATTTGTTTCATAACCCTGAGGAATATGGTCTTTATCTCACATATGTATCATTGTTTTCTGCATTTATACATAACAAGACAAATTTATTATTCCCACGTAACATTTATCTGAAAGGCAAATGAAAAGTTCAGATTTAATGAGAACAAAGAGAGAGGATAAAATCAAGAGTGTGTGTGTGTGTGTGTGTGTGTGTTTGGGTGGGGGTCTTTGACCTCTTTGCTAATGGCCTGGCATCAAACACCAGCTTTCATAAGTCATTACGTGATATTACCATATAGCTTTACTTGTTCACATGACCTTTTCTGGGATTTGATTGACATAAGACGTGGTAAGAGTGGTGCAAAAGGCTGGATGCACTGCCTGAGAATGTGAGAAAATTCCTTAAACAACAAGCAGTGACGAAAAAAAATGATAGATGAAAAGAGCAAGAAGAGGAGGGTGCGGGAGATGCTCACGGGGACCAATTACAAAGCCAGTAAGTACTCAGCGTCTGTGAGTATGCATGTCTGATTGTGTGTCATTCTGTGGTTCCAGGTAGCTTGACGTGCTCTGGGATGGCCAAGGTTTCAGTCTGCCCGCAGGCTCTACTGGCACTGAGGGAACAGACTCGGGCTTTTTGCCAGGAGACAAGACATGCCCTCCTCAATAAAGACTCTTTGCACGGCTTTGAGGACAGGCTGGAGGCCTCTGAGGAGTATCAGGTTTTTCCCCATGTCTGTCCTGTTAAGGCCACGACTTGCCTTTCACTCTATTACTTGACAAATGCACTCACTACACTGCACTTATTTTTAAGTCATGTCCATTTCTTGCTTACTGGGAAAACTTTTACTCCCAAGCAAAATCTAACTGAAAGAAATGTATGTGTGAAACTGATCAGTGGTCTAAAACCCTTCACACTCCTTTCTCTCTTGTTTGTCTATACAGAAACTATCAGGAGAAGAAGAGTTAGCTTGTCGTTTCAGAGAACTTGTAAAAGACATGGAAGAATATTTAAATCCACTCCTCAAACAGTTTGACTTCTCTTGCTTCAGGTGAATATGTCAGATACGTCAGTTTAATTCCTAACAATTACATATTCCGTACATCTTTCCTAACCCAGGGAAAGAGACTTTGACACTTTTTAATGCTCAGAAATCTGCACTTAATTATAAAAGGAGCTATTGAATGGAGCGTTTGAATGATGTACAATTCAAGTGTATGTGAGTCTTCTGTATTGTTTATGTACACAAGGTTTTAGTTATGAAACAAATGTCTGACCAATGGTTTATACTTTAAATGCCTCTACATAAGTGTAGTTTTCCTGATCCTCACCTGTTCTCATCTTCAGGCCAGATGCTGTGTCTCTGCCAACCCCTGAAATAGCCAAAACCAAAGATAAAGAAGAGAAAGAGAGCTCAGGTAAAGGTGCAGTAAACTGTTGAACATACGCTTGCCTGTGTCTCTGACAGCCTTAGGTTATTATGGTTATTTTTGCATTGAATAAGGTTATTAAAAGCATTAAATTGTCATAAATCCAGATTGAATGGGTTGTGATTGCCTTTAGTCATGTCATAGCAAGAATTTTCAGAGCATGACACCATTTTTACCTCCTCTGCACATTTCGAGTATGCAAAGTGACTGAAGCCTATGCCTTTTTTAAAAGCATAAAGATCCGTATTGTTTAAGGCTATTAATGTGGCTAGCTTGCAGTAAGTACCCTCATGGGAATCCTGATGATTAGGAAGGAAAGAGGAATGCAGTCTTGCTAGCCAGCCTGCAAACTGTGCTGTGTGTTGAAGGCATGATTCCTCTGTATCATATGAACCACTATTCCAAAATGTGCTGGGATTTTTCTACTGTACATTATTGGAACTAGCAAGCCATCTACAGTTTTCTTTTTAAATACTTTTAGTACTGCACATATGGTTAAAAACTGTACAAGTTGATGCTTTTTAATGTCTGTACAGTGGGGAGTATATTGCTCTATGACATTCACACTGTCATGAAATATGTGATGCATGTGAAAATTGTACTTTTATGTGTATGGTATATACAGTAAAAATGCCAACTGAACCGGGGGAGTATGTGGTGGTACTGGCAGACAAGAGGTTGCTGGAGTTGCCTCTGGAATCCATGTCCATCCTGAAAGAAGATGGCCTGAGTTCTGTGACTCGGGACTTTTCCCTTCAGCTTTTTTACAGTCGACTAAAGAGAGAAGAAGAAAAAGGTAATAAATTCCCACATGTATATATTCTAAAATATTTGTAAGCACGAACTAAAATCTCGTAGCCTTTCGAAGGAACCTCCAGCTTTAAGACCAGTAGCCATGTGAAAATTGATTGTATTTTTATGTAGTCCATTAAAGAATTTATATCTGACATTTATAGACTACAGCTAAAGATATTTGGAATACTCCAGCCATTCAATGTGACTGTGAGGTTGCAAGTGTGGCATTGCTAAGCCATGGACCTAAATTTAAATTAATGGACTATTAAAAAGGTCCTAAATTTGACTTGATTATAGTCGAGGACACCTTACAAACACCCTACACACACTCACAAACACACACATATATATATATACACAAACCAGCTTGCTAATATTCTTTCATGGAGTTATTAATTGAAAGAGTAATAAAGTGCTTAATATAGCAAAGTCTTTGGCAAACTGTTGCAAATGACTATGCTATCTGGAGCTCCAATTTTCATTCATTCTGTTATTGCAGTCTTTGACATCATGTTTAAATCTTTACAGTACCATTTTTTTTTAAATTGCTCCTGGACTTTTAATTAAAGCCGACAATCACTCTCCAAACAATACTGATTTTATCTAATTTATTTTTTAATGTAAGACAGAGTGTTGTTTTTGCTCTGCTATTTAACTTGCTCGTTTTTATTTTGGTGATATTACTGTCAGTAAAATTATGTAAAAACAAAAGAATTCTTACCAGTTTCTAGACACTAGTATAGGGCCAAGCTGTACATTGGAGCGGAGGTCTGTAAATGAAAGAAGCCCTTTCTGGGGTGCCTAAACCCACCCATGCATAGGTGTACGATCGGACCTTTGCCTCACATCACATAATTCCTCGTTATCTGAGTGAAAAATAGCTTACATTTGCAGAAGTATCTTGACATCAGGATGTAGACTGCAAGCAGCCATCCATAGAAATTTGTTCAGGAGAGAAAGGTCATTTCACATCTTGCTGTCATGCAGAATTTCATGAAGACGTCTGTGAACACCACGGCCTGCTTTTTTTAAAATAGATGTCCATTAACTGTGTCTGCTGCTTGTAATCAGCGGACACAGTTAATGGTCCGCAAAAAAGCACCACATCAAGTTCTTCTTAAACTGTTGCACACTTACTGTCTTGAGTTTCTCAGCGTGTCAGAAGATGAACTTTAGTTCATCATAAATTTTTCACTCAGCATATGACTCTCGAAATAACTGGTACAAAGATTGCAGAGTTAAGAGGCAGAAAAAAGAAAGAGCCTTAACCGAAACTGACACGGCACACAGTCGTTTTTTTCTCTTTCAGCTTTCGTATATGTATCCGCATCTATTAACAAAAGGGTTTCTTTTCAAATAATTCAACCAACATAGCTACAAAGCCATAAGGCAAATAAATGTAGCCCAGGACAGTAATCGCATTGTGTTTTTATTTTTGATACAGTAACAAAGAAACAATGGTAATGGTGTTTCAGTGCTTGGGGGATCATGCACTTTACTATTTTGGAAAGGAATAGGTGAATAGAAAGGAGGTAAAAAGAACACTGAATGGGATCTTGCAGACATCTGTACCTTTTTAAAGGTTGAATCATTTGCATCGCTTGAGTCACTGTTCAAAGGTTACTGTTAAACTACTATTTATGTATGTGTGTGTCTGTGTATCCCTTGAGACTTGTATGCCACAGATGGGAAAATATTACAACAAGCTTTTCTTAATACATCTTTTGATGTCTGGATCAAATATATGGGTGATGATCAGACCACAGGAAAAGTTTGTGTTTGCTTTTTTCCCCCAGACCATCATTACCATAATTTTGACATCTACAGTTTACCATTGTGTCAAGAAGATGTAGCGCCTGAAACCACTTTTGAAAAGGCTATTTGTTATTCTGTGCACTGCTTTGCATGAAGTACACACAGGACAAATTAGCACAAACTATAAAAAGATTGCCCTCGGGGGGTAAACACTTGCTTTTGCATGTGTGTCTGTTCGTACTGTTTCTTCAAATTTTACTGTGTGTGTGTTACTGAGTGATAATCAGATTGTGTGATTTAAACTGTACAGATAGATTTTACATTTTATTTTCACTTGGGAAAAAAACATGGTGCTAAACAGTTTTGTATATTCGAATGAATTTTTAATGCCAGAAAGATTTATAATTAACCATGAGAATCACAGCAAACTGTGGTGGGTGGTCTAGATTAAGGTAGAACATACTGATACCATGTAGTCAGTGATGCTGTGTGATCTTTAAAAACATCCTGATATGAAAGGTATGGAGTCAAAATGTTAACAGAACATTTGCAACAAAGGCATTTTTATTCAATCATACCAAAGTAATTATAAGGTAATGTGCAGTTGTGTTAAGGCAATGGTCTCCTATGTGCAGGTACTTGGTGATGTTAGAAGGAAGAACTTCCTTCTAACAGGACAAGACCTGGGGCAGAACCAGGGTCAGGGAGAGACATACTACTACTATTGTGGGGTAGATAAAGTGCTACTACTACTAAATAAAGAGATGACAGAAAAGAGGAGTAGCAACAACAAACTACAAGGCCAAGAAAGGACAAACCATAGGAAGAGAAAAGAAAATGTAATGACATGCAATAATGGATTGTAAACACGACAATAGTGAAAAGAGTGAGTGCTTAAAAAATGCTCCAGTGCATAATGATCAACGAGCCAGAGCCCATAGCAGTATAACTAAGGTTCAGGATCATCTTATTCATTCCTAACTGTAAGGTTTATCAAATAGAAAAGTTTGAAGCAAACTTTCAAATGGATCCTGTCCATGTTCCACATGAGAGGGGACCGGTACTGTCTACTTTTGGAAACTCAAGGGACCATATGTGACACAAGAGCTTATCGGAATGATTATTATGAGGTCTTTAAGAGACCTGATTATTCAGGACATTGGATGTAAAAAGAAGAACTCTACATTTAGCATTGGAGACAAGCTAATATGGGAGAAATATGATCTCTCTATTAATCTCTCTGTTAATACTCTTATTTTGGCTTTTTGGTTCAGCTGATGGCTCTTCGTGGAGCCTTAGCCTGATAATAAAGGATTATAAGGACTATAATGCATGAACTAGTTTTGGATATTTCTACATTTGACAATAATGAATAGATTAAAGAAATCAGTTTTAGCAAATGATTTTCAGGTTAAAGGGCATAACCTGATGAGGATGCACGTTTATAATACTGGTTCAAAAAAAATGAAAAGTTATTACTGTTGGTCAAGATAATGCCACCCAAAGTCAGTACATGGTGAGTCATTGCGTTTTTCTGAGATGTGCATTATGCAAAGATCTGATTTTAATGACATGTTTGAGTACATGCTATACTAGGACGTTTGTTATCAAGGCTGCTAGGTTATTAAAATGTGTATATCAGAATGGATGTGTTCTTAGGTAACTAATCTCATTATAAGAGATGTTACGGTTTTATTTCTTATGCTCTTTGTTATTTTACTCAAGATTGTTTTTTCCTAAAGGATAAAATGGAAGTTTGGGATATACCAAATTAGTTGAATTGTTGCATTCAGTTTCTTTTGCAACATTTGAACAGATTTCACTTTGGAATAAAGTATTGGATTGGTCAGCCAACAGATGGAGCCTTCTTCTACAGACTGCTGCCGGCCTGACACTAAATAATAACAAATGGAACAACAGAACAATAAAAATAAACTTGATGATTTCTACCTTATTTATAAGGTATAAAACATCAGTTTTGAATAATGCACTGAAAATGATAACACATGCTAATAGCAAGTGTTTTCCTTCGCAAAGGCGTTGCAGCCAGGAGGAAACTTTTGGTTCTTCTGTCACCAATAAGTGCCAATGACTTTGCAGTCTCTGAGAAAGTTTTTTTTTTTTCATTTACCAGTCCAAAAGCTGTGTAATCTGCCCTGCAGACAAGTGTATGTATTAATTCTGCTTCCTGTTTGTGCCAGTTGAAAGTGACAACAAAAAGGAGACCAAAGGTGGCAAGGGAACTAAAACGAGGGGAGATCAAAGCCAAGCCATCAAAGCGGTGAGTTCAGTAAATTAATCTGGGCCTGCCAGATACAGAAAGCAATATTCCTTTTACCGCCTGTCAGCACTGGCAATTATTTAAGTTGCTCCCTGCATCTCTTTTAAGTGTAGTTTTTCAATCAATTACATAATGTTTTCATAAAGATCCTAGTTCAAGCTTCTGGGTATGTATCCCCTGTTGTGCATCACTTCTGTTTTTTAATCAAACCCTCTTTTCTGCTTCTGTTTTCTCAGTCGTAATATACACTAGTTGGCACATGTATGTGTGTACAAAAGAATATTTGCACATTTATGTGATATGTCATTTATTTATTTCCACTTTGTATACAATACATTTTTAGCTGCTTTGAGCTGTAAAAACTAAAATTTGTTTACCCAGGTACCTGCCAGTCATGTGCTGCCTTCTAACACCTTTCCAGTGGACACACGTAACTTCAAGTGTATCTTTTGTTTTCAGGGTGTCCTTTTAGAATTCCTTTTGTTAAACATAAATATTTCATTTCACATGTAAGATTGGGTATTTAATTCAGATCTTTTAATTCAGGTCCGTTATACTTCTTAACGTGCCTTTTAAAGATCTTGTTGACCCTTACAATGATGGCCACTTTGGTAAGTAATTTGTTAATATTAGCGGAAGAGAATGGATGGATGGATGGATGTATTCAAAGACATGCAACTGGTCATTGTGGGTTAGATAAAGTGCTTAGGATGTCTAGAATAATATACACTATATCACACAGAAGGGACCAGTGTGAGCATGAAGATGAAGGAGATTTTGGAAACCCAGCATGTAACTCATCTGTGGGAGGGCTTCATGGGTAGCAAACAGACACCCAGGTGAATCTCAGAGTGCAGCAAATCAAAGCTATACACCGTTTTTTCCCTCTTGGCTCTTTGAGCACAGCAACAGCCAACTGTATCTGTTACATTCAACACACGACCAGTCACTTTTGCTCTGCTAACACGTCTCCATATTTGTTTAGCCTGTCAGAAATGGAGCAAATGCTGTGCAGATGCAGTGCCTTTATTTACCTGGGGCTGGAACACTTCATGGAAAACATACCACCTGACAAAATAGCATCCCTCAATTTGTCTGGTACGTTTACACTCTTATATCACATTTTCCCGCCTTTGATTTTAGTACTTATAAAGGAATGTAAAGACAATGCATTTACTGCTGCCATCTCATATTTTAATCACTCACAGTACATTCATCACTTTGTTATGGCTACTACTGCATGTGAGCATTAAAAAATAGGAAGACTGTAATGAGTGGAATGACGCAGAACCAGCCAACGTCATTGTCACAATGATATCAACTTCATAAGGTTGTTCTCAGTGCAGACAAAGCCAAGAAAAATTGGTATTTTAAATATATACATGAAATGTTCACCTAAAAAGTTGCGATATGCTTGGCATACTTGGAAGATGTTTGATAAGGTAATACTGTGTTAATAAGGCACTGATGATGGGTTTGGGAAACGAGAAGGAACAAAGGAGTGAAGTGACAACACATGACAAGCTAACCTTGAAAACAAGGCAAGAATTAAGCTAAAAGAGGAACAAAGAACGACCCATTAAAAACAATCTTTGGTTGGGTTTTCATGTCACACACACACACACACACACACAGTAGAACGAAACAGAGCAAACTGGTTTAACACTATTGGAGTTCAGATATATTCAGTAAGAAGACATCCGTCTCACCAGTGCTTCACCTCTCTGTCTGTCTGGCACAAGATTATAAAATTGATTTCACCCTTTGAAGGAGACCTCGGGTAATTATCGGTTTGGAGGAAGAAGACAGGCAGGGACACAGACAGGTTACAACAATGTAAAAAAAAAGAAAAACAAATGCTCATCTATTCAGCTAATTCACTATAGATAATATGTCTTTCATTTGAAATGATGGACAGATGACAAATTAACAGATACGCAAGCGTATCACCAGAACAGCTTCAATCCATCTTCTCTTCACATCTTCAGACATCTACCTGAGTATGGAGCCGCCATTCTTCCAGAAGATATTTCCTCATTTGGTGCTTGGTGGTGGTGAGACTTGTTTAACATGCTGATTAATTTGGGATGAGATCTGGTAACTGTGATGGCCAGAGCAATATGAGTCACATGATGAGTGACATCATGAACCCCATGTATTGATGGGGGACTGGTACCCAGAAAAAGACCACTCCCATTATAGTAGAGATGCTTCATTATAACACTGATCATATAGAAGAATGTATTAATTTGCAGTTCTCTCCATTGGGTAAACAACACCCAAATAATGGACAGTGTCCCCAGCAGCATAACACAAAGAAATGCATTCTTATATGTTGCCTCAGACTGTATACAATATTCAGTTCAATTTAATTCAATTCAATCTAATTTTATTTATATAGCACCAAATCACAACAATAGTCACCTGAAGGTGCTTTGTATTGTAAAGTAAAGGCTAAACTACAATAATACAAAGAAAACCCCAACAATCCGATGACCCCTTGTGAGCAAGCACTTGGTGACAGTGGGGAAGAAAAACTCCCTTTTAACCAGAAAAAACCTTGGCAGAAAGGTTTTTCTCTGAAAGCTCTGCCTCCCATTCTACTTTTAAATACCATAGAAACCACAAGTAAGCCCGCAGTCTGAGAGTCCGAGTAGCATCTTATTAAAATTAATCAGAAGTATAGCCCATCAAATTATGCACCCTTCCTTAAAATTTAAAAACTGAATCGAGTAAAATTTAAGATTGACTTTATTACCTAAGAGAGCTGAGCTGAGCAACATGCTTTGTAATGATCGATGCAGGGTTTAGGTTCATGTGGATTGGCTTCTAATGCAAGAGTGCTGTATATTTATTGTTTATTGTTTGTCAGGGTTATGTCACAAGATAAACGAGAATCTAAAGAGTATGATTAAATGTGAAAAATAAATATTCAACTCCTTAAAAAAAAAGAAATGACAAGCAATGAGCACAAAAAAAATACTGTGTACTTGAAATATCGCTCGTATATTTGGTGTCATGCTGTCCCCTCTCTCCTCACCTTTTTTTACTCCTTTCTTCCACCTCACTCATTGCTTCATCTCTTAACCCCGTGCAGCTTCTTCTCTCATGTTCTCATAAAAGGCATAAACTAATGCGATTCCACATCGTGTCATGACATTTACACTGTGCGCCTCTTTACTTCTTGCTGAATGAACGACTGAACAGAGCTCTAATGAAGTGCAGGCAGTGACTGGAGCTGATGGCAATGACTGCTGCAAACACAAAACACAATACAGTCTCAGTGTGACAGACACAACAGACAAGACTTTTTTCTCCCCATCACATGCCTGTCTTTCTGTACTTCTTCTTCCATTGTCCCATCCAAATACCCATCCCAATGTTAAATACCTCTTTTGGCCCATTCTGCCTTGTTGCCTTTTGAGAACCTGCCCAATTATACCATTTTTAAATATAAATAAGCCCCTAAAAATAATAAGTGGTCCTTCTCCACTTCTCTTTCTTTCTATTAGCACTCTTCGTGTGCAGCAAATTTTTAAGCTCAACCTCACGATGTAACAACAGCCCATGGGCTCACAGTTTGCCAGACATCAAGTATTTGAATGCTTCAGAAAAGGATCACTCTGAGGCTAAGGTTTCAGTGTGGATATGAAGCTTGGGACTGAGGACTTTTTCATAGCCAGTCACCCAAACCACACAACGACATATTAAAGACTAACTCGTGCTGTGGATGGATCCTCTCAGGCGTTCTCTTGACTGAAGTTTGGTCCATTATCAGCATCTTTTCCCTGCTGTGTGATTGATTTGTCTGGGCCTTCACACTGACTTTTATTGAGAGGAATAAAGGTAACGCTCCTCCTCCATCTTCACTGTGCTAATGTGTTTATATTATCCTAGCCATAGCTCTGTAGCTAGGCATCTGGTAACAACCCCATTATATATCAGCTAGCCCAACTTCAATAACACAACAAA
The DNA here is from genome assembly GCA_015106755.1 of Etia nguti. Lineage (NCBI taxonomy): Eukaryota > Metazoa > Chordata > Actinopteri > Cichliformes > Cichlidae > Etia > Etia nguti. The sequence goes on from VUQG01014584.1 coordinate 13,682, forward strand.
GATTGCTCCTGTTTAGCTTTCTGTTTTCATTTACGTCAAAAATGATAGCAAAACCAGTTTTTCAGAAATCCCTCAATGAGAAGATGGTATATTATCCTTCGATCGAAGCTAGCTTCCTGCTAACGCCATTAAACTTGATAAAATCTTTTTTTTTCATGGATGCCTGGATGTAAAACTTCCATGGCAGTGTTTGTTTGAGTTTGGGAATCTAAGAAGACTCAGAAATGGCTAAAAACGTCAGACTTTAGAGGCGGATAGCGCTGAAAGCTGTAACAATCAGTAACACCTTGCAGCAAAACACATGCTATACCTTTTGGGCAGTAGAGAACCACCTTTTCTAAAGAGCAGTATATCCTGCTTTTTTAGAAAATCCATTCATTTGTCATTTAAATCTCTTTAAACTGAAAGCTGTGCAATGAATTTATCAAGAGGAAGGTGTGCGGTAAGTGTAATAAGCAGAATAAATAGATTAAAGATTTTGGATCAAACATCAAATTCAAAACTTTTAGGCCAAGAAATGCAATCATTTTGGACTTCTCTCTTGGTAAAATCATAACAAAGCAGTAGAGATGAGGAAAAAAACGAGGGAAGATGATTATATGGCAAAGTGCCACCCTTTGAGGGTCCAAACCAGGACTGCACTGGGAGCATAGCCAAATGCTTGAGTGTATTACATACAAAAAAGAGGTATTTTTACACATTTGTCTCGAATTTGTGCCAGCTGAGAGAAATTTATTGTAATTTAAAAGCAAATCTGTCCATTATAAATATTAGCTGGAGTGTGAAAATGGTGTAATAGGCAACATACCTGAGATGACTGCTGCTATTTCATGACTATCCGTAGCAGCAAGGCGTGTGTTGCGGTGTCATGTCTCACCTGGGGAAGTTCCTTGGGGAAAAAAATCAAACCGCTTTACTGCAAATATTTGCAGTGATATATTTGCAGTAATATTTTATTTTGTCAAAACAAATGATAGTTAATGCCAAAAGTTGAAAATATCATTTTGGTGGGTGCTGTGTTGCCTTGGCAACAGAAACTGCATCAACCATTTAGAAATGGCATTTTAAATGAGGACGCTGTGTACCTTGGCAGCACTCAGAGTTAAGTGTTGTTGCCCCTAACTGCATCCTTCATATCAATACCAAGGAGAGACGGCACACATTTGAAAAATGAACCGGCACGGACTCATCAGGTGACATTTATCTTTAAGAGCGTGGGGATGCCGCCTAAAACTAAGCATGATTTTCTGTAGGTATATTGTTAGAGGACGACCTCTTCACTTAAAGCATCGGGGTTAAACAGCAGCCATGCAGCCGCTAAGATATTACTGTCACTGTTCTGGATTATATCCTTTGTTGCCTTGAAGAGAACACTTAATCACCTTGAACAAGATCTCCTCTGCCATTGACCACTGAGCAGCTCAGGACTGTGTATGAGGATATGTGTGTTGCCCAATCATTTGGAGCATGAAGAACAAAAAGAGTTCGCAGATTAAGGGAAGCTCAGGGGATTAAGATCATTTCCTGTGTGTAAGCTGTAAATTAGTCCTGCAGTACCGCAGGGGAAAACATATCAAGTACCATAGTCCTGCTGGACTCAACTTACAAAATTGGATGGTCACCTACCTTCAGACTTCAGATGGATCGCACGGGTTTAGCCCAAATGCAAGGCCATATCTTGGAGCGCTAAAAAAAAAGAATAAAAGTGGCAAGCTTGTGCAAGTGCCTCACTTGCACAAGCTTAAAATGTTTCAGTTTGGTTGCTATAATCCTTATGGCATGTGACTTTGTACATGGACTATCAGCAAAACAAAGACATACTCTTCAGAAACACACTACACAAGTTGCTAGCTGGCTAAAGCTAATACATGTTAAAGATTGCATATAAACTGCCCTATGGGTAGTTTTTGCTAGTTTTTAGTTATGTATGACACACACATGTCTAGTTTTTATTTTATCTTGTTATTGTTAATATCTTCATTATACCACTATGTATAATCAGATGACCAAAACTTGGCTGTTTATAAACAACCACACAAGAGAATGACATATACATGTAACACAGATATATACATGTATTCATTTATTTGTCTTCTTTGAAAGTTACAAAGTCAAGTTACATGTAAACCTGTTCAGTTTTAAAGACAAACAAAACCTAATTTGGTTTGTTTTTTTTATATGGAATATCATAATGTTGGTGTGGCAGGTGATAATTACTAACAAAATGTACCCGTATAACCTGTGATTTCGAAAGAGACATTAAAGATAAATAGTACGTCTAGTGATTTAATTGGTCAATAATGGAAGATCTTAATTGTAATTCACTTTGTGTCCTACTGGATTCACATCTTGGTTGTTGGTTTAAATTTACCCACAGGCTGATCATTAAACCTTTAACTGCTGAGTTTACAGTAATTCATTTAAATCTTAAATATCTATCTAAACTCTATCTATCTATCTATCTTTGGCGTCCATGCAGTACTGATGGTTGTCAAAAAAGAACTGCCGTCTGTTAACCTAGATGTCTGTGATATTTAAGGACTTTACATCAAGTTCTTCATTATGTATGTAGTGGTGACTTAAATGAAATTACGGTAGCTCTCATGGTAGCTAATTCTCTGATTTTCTACTGTTTTTGGTCATGGTTGGGAGCTAGCATACATTTGAGGTTAGCCTTTGGTTTGTCACCCTTTGATATGTGTATCATGACATAATTTACTTCAGTCGGTCATAGCGTTGGTTGCTTGAGTCACACTGCAAGCAGTTATTACACTTAACATCACGTCAAGTCTGCACGCCATTGTCTCTCATTTTCACATTGCTGCTAGTCAATTTTCCATTCTGAGCTTCAGTTACCATTTGACAGTCACGTCGCAGCTTGAACCAGTCCACTTGAAATTAAAAAGCCAGCCTAAACCAGAAATTCAAATGTAAGTAGACTGTCTCTGCTCCTGCTGGAGAATACCTCACCATCAAAGAACTACACAATAATGCATTTTGATCAGGTATCAAAATGATTTGGCATCATATGTTTATTCATTTAGAGCTCCAAAGTTGTGCTTCCTATAGTGCAGATATTCAGAAGTTGGGTTTCACTTCCAGTGACATTTATTCTGCCTCGCCATGACTCTGCTCTCTTCAGCTCCCCACTCTTATCTACTCATTTATCTTCAGTCTCCCATTGCCCTTTCAATGTAGCATTTTCTTTGGGATTTGTCTCTTCTAGTCACTCTCACACTTTTTTCCTCTCATGTTTTCTAACAGCTCTTTGTTGGTTGATTAGTGGCCTCTATGACTTGCGTACAGACCAGTGACTGTAGAAAACATTGGTACAGACACACTAGACAGAGTAGGTTGTTTGCTTTGAGTACTTTTAATATAGCACAGACTGGCAGCATTGTGCTGAATAGGTTTAGAAAACAGTGGTATTATTTAGACTGTGTGTAAGTAAGTGTCACCAAGTATCCACTTCTGTGTGTGTGTGTGTGTGTGTGTGTGTGTGTGTGTGTGTGTGTAGTATTGTAAATGTTTGTGTTGAGGGTTCACAGTCACGACTGTTTGACAAAACCCGAATAGTGAGCACTGTATTTCAGCGAAGACCTTTCTGTAGTCTGTTAGTGACTATCACCACCAATCTGTAACCTCCACTGACATTAACACACAACCCAGTGTAAAACAAACAAATCCACTTCATCTAAATAATGCTGCAGAGCAATGTATATTGTAAAAACTATCATTTTACTCTTGGACGTTTGAAAAACATGGCATACATTTCTTCTATTCTGTTCATAAGCAGCGACAGTGGTTCATCAGTTGTTGATGACTGCTCATAATGGAGGCAGAAGTCAATGGAGCGTAATCTGCAGTGTAGCTGAACTTGGACAGATTTGTCTTCTGGAATTTCTTGTCAAATTGACAGCTAATTGTAATCTAACCTAAGCAATCACATCTTCCTAGAAGGTTCGCTAACTGTGAACTTTATGTGCATCATCCTTAAAGACAAGTTAAAGACATTGCAAAAACACTGTGGTCCAGAAGTTATTCACCAAACTGCTGGAAAGGTGCATCTTTCCTGTTAAGTGATGCTTCATAGTGTGTTCCGGTTGCAGTTGTAAGAGCCCTCCCAAGTTAAACTTCCAACTTGGAAAGTTGAAGCAACCCTACCAGCCCCAACTTAACAATCCCAGATGGGCACAGTGAACATAAACATTAGTAAAATAAATAAACATTAGTAATAATGCATGAATTATTCTTCAGCGGGAAATCTACGTAGTAACTTATGCCACGACCAGAAATTCCTTTTAACCTTATTTAACCTTCCAAGTAACCTCCTGAGAAATGTAGCTGCAAGTCAGGTCGCTGTCCGCAACAAATCGAATGGCGTAAAAGCAGAGCACTGAACAGGCTCTAGCCATGAACGTGCTGCAGCTGCAAAAAAATATATATTGCTTGTGATGCATGAGCATCAAAGGCAAAACAAAACCTGTTGTTCCTTGTTTCCTTGTGTTTCCTTGTCTGACCTTTGAGGCAAATAGAATGCAACATAGCGTACCAGTTGTTATTTATTTTGTGCTTAACATGTTAAGCTTATTGTGTGGTGCCAAGTTTGTGTGTTTGCGCAGGTATTTGCCTATGTATCTGGTCTACTTCGCAGAGGGCCTATGCAAATGTGCCTCTGTTCAGTCCTCCAAAAAAAACCCAACAGCACGTTGCTCAACATGCATAGGTCAAATGGCAATCTCTTGAAAAGTCGAACAAAGAAGCTAACTGTGTTCACAACGAATGGGAGAAGGATGAAAAATATAAACAATAATCAAAAACAGCATAAAACGCTCAGACAGTGATGCTTAGTTTGGCTCTTTCTTCAGCTCTTTGTTTGGTATACCTTCACTCTTCTGAAAGACCAGGGATCACATAAGCAGGAGCAGACCAGTTGTGTGCCTCCAGGTGACATGTTGGCAAAGCGATCCGTAGGCTCTGGGTGGAGGGCCTCTTATGCTCAGCATATGTGACATCACCAGAGCCCTGTGACCATTTCAGGTGCAATAAACTTCCAGCAGTATTCTCCCGAATGGCAAGTGTCATCACTCGAACAAAACCTCCACATTAGCACTGATTGGGTGTAGGAAGTCGAAATTGGAAGGAAAGGAATATTTTTTTTTCCCAGTGCTTTCATTGGAAAGTCTCATCTTTTCAAGCTATTGAAGCATTTCCTACCGTATAATCTGGAAATCTTGGAGCTTCTGGGCTGATATATTATTGACATGGTGGTAAAAGCTAACACAGTTGTACTAGTTACGCCTTCAACCCGTCCTGCCGGCTGCACCACCCATGCAAGGTTACAACAGGTTTGAGAGGTGCACAAACAACCAAAACAACACTAAAGTGTGACACGCTCCAATGGATGTGACATCATTTTTGGCATGCTGTGCCATTTGTGTGGGCGGCAACTGTGGCTATAGTGGGCCCATGGGACCAAGCATAAAAAAGCATGAAAACGCCAATGCTAGCTTACGCAACTGGACTTGGCACCATCAGTGCATTACTTCCTAGGGAAATGTAATGTTTGTCATTGTTTTACACCCAAAAAGCAGCTTCCACCAAATGGGAGAAGTATGAGAAGTATTTTTTTGAAGAGTGAGTGGAAGAGAGTCTCCAAGCTGCCAGTGGATATCACACGAAACACCTGGCTTTAATTACTGCTAATGTAAGTTCCATTTGTTCTGTTGACCAATATTTTTTTACTGGAGGATGTATAATTGCTACTAATTCCCTTTACACTTGATTGTGTTTTCTCTTGCTTCCAAATACTGCTGTGTCACAAGGCAGTAAAACTCGTTTAAGTTGGTAATTCCAAAATACGCGTTTAAAAGCTTTCATGACAAGGAAAAATGTTTTAAGAAAATGATGCAGATTATAGAATGTTGTAGATTATTACTTCACAGTGTACCTCATTTAAAATGGTTTTGGTAGTCAAGCTGTTCTTTGTGATATTTAATACTCTGCCATTAGCCATGATGGGGAGATCTGCTTATTTTATGTCCCTTTCATGTGTCTTTGGTTAAGAGCCTTTGGTGTATGCCAAAATTGGAAAGTGTGAATATAAAAGAATTAGGCAATAACAGTAAACCCAGTGACCTGTCTGTGCCACCCACACACGTTCTTCGAAACACACAGAAATGTTTTCAGTGCTCCTCTTTTCGTCACAGTCATGTCTCTGTTCTTAGGGTGAGGCTCGCTGTTGGTTTAACTAAGACTAAAGTGGCCTTGAGAATCCTCCAAATGTGAGAGCGCTAAACCCCCTGTAGAGCGGAGAGGAAAACCAACAACAGAAAGATAGAAGAAAAGAGGGGTTGGATAATGAATCACCAAATCCTGGAATAAAAAAGAGATGGACCCATCAAAATAAGAGGGTGCAAGGGGCTATATCAACTCTCCATGACATGACTCAAACATATAGGCCATGTACAAATTACCTGTTACCCTTTCCAGTGTACTTTGAAGGGCAGCTTGTAAAAAACATACGTGATCAAAAACAAGGCTCAAACTGTGAATGCGTCCATTAAATTAAATGAACTTCGGCTAGCAAATCGAATGCCAGCACATTTCATGTCTACAAGTTACAAGCCCTTGATTGCCATATCATTTGATTAAACAAGTAAAACCTGAAAACATGAAGAAAACTTAGGCAGCTATAGTAATAGTATCACTATAGGGATTCCCCTCCCTCACACACACTTGTCTACATACCCAATCTTGTCTTCCCCTTCCAACTTTTCAGGTAACTCAGTGAAAGGAAAATGAAAAGGATTTAGATCAGCAGATTGTCCGCCGTAAGGACCGCCAAATGCTAAAAATATTACTGCAGATCATCAACAACATGCCTGATCTTCTACATCAGAATACCCTATGAAGGTAAGATCTGCACACTTTTATTTCAACTTGTTGAATTGCAGTCATGCAGTGAGGCTGCTATCTGAGAAATTCTGCTAGAAGGCTTTGATGTGTAGGGTATCTTGCAAAGAAATGTTACGCTCTCACTTTGTTGACTTTGCAACTGATGGCGCAGCTGCTATGATGGGCCCATACAGAGGAGCAGCAGTGCTCCTATGTCTGCGTGAAAAGGTGAATCAAAAACCTTCCGTCACTCACTGCATGAGTCACAAGTTAGAACCTGCGGCCCGTGTTGCTGTAAAAATGTTACAGAGATAAGTCCATCAGATTTGCATAGACGTGGGTAAAAGAGGGGCAACAGTCCACAGATGACCCCTCAGAAGTCAACGCAAATCAGTATGATTATAACGTAGCTGCCTATTCATACATTGGTAAAGCTGGAAATATGTCACCGCTTCAAACTCTTTATTTATTCACTGGGTTTATAGGATTTAAGCTTTTTTCTTATGTTTGGTTGCATCTCCCAGAGGCTCCAAGAAAACAACAAATCAGCCGAAGTTCTTAATTATTCCATGAATGTTACAATAAACAATAAATACTCGTACATACTTTATAATTACCTCTGTCAATGCGCATGACTTTTCCCTTCACCTACAGATTAATTCATTTAAAAAAGAGAGAGAAAACAAAACAAAAATACTATCAGGAAAAGGGGCATCTTCAATCCCACAACAAGATTATTTTGATGTAATTACCAGGCTTTTGTCCCCTCACAGCTTTATGTCTAAATTTGCTGTAATGCTATCATCAAATCATTTAGCCATCAAATTAATGAGTACACCTAAAGAGACTATAAAAGAGGAATATTACACTATATTACCATCACAATTCAAAGTGGACGGAGAAAACATTCAGTTTGGATGGCTTTAATAAGTTATTACAGCTACACAAATGACTGACTATTGATATAGCATGAGAAAAGTGCAGCTAAGTTATGTAAGATGAAAACACCAATGAGATCCCTTTAAACTCTCTCTTGCGTATGCCCCCACCCCCACCCACACCCACACACACAGACATGAACAGAGCGAAGCGGCCGAGCAGTTGAAGCAGAGCAGGCAGACACACCTGAGAACCTGCATGCTCTGTTTGAGGAGGGAGACCTGTTGTTACCTGCCTTTAGGCTGGGTTCACACACACATACACGCAAATACACACATGGTCTGTGGCTAAACAAACCAACTATCCCAGGTGTGTGTGACTGTGTGTCACACCATGTGTTTGTGTGTGTGTGGGCAGGCGGACCCTCCATCAGCATCCTGTCACACACGAGATGTTTATCCGATTTGTCAAGATAATCTTTCCATGCCAAGAAGGGTGCCTCGGTTCTCTCTCCTACTCATTCACTCGCACACACCTGGGGGAAGGTTCACCGATACCCACCGCTTGGCCTGAAATGGAGACCCTCTCCTCCATCTTCATGGCAGGTAGCTTGTGTGCGTTTCTTTTTGTCATCATCTAATGCACAAAACTGAGGTCGAGTTGCCTCTGATTTTGAATTTTGCTCGTGAAACATTTCGTCTAAGTCGATCAGCTTTCCATTTTTGATAATACAGATTTGTTCCTCTTGATAAGCTGCCTCATATACAGGTGCATCACATAAGCTTTAACTAGTATATTGAACTCAGCATGTGATCACAACATAATCGAATACTAAGATGAACAATAAGTGGATTTTAGTCAGTGCAAACATTAAACACAGTCAAAGTTTCAAATAAAGAGGCCAGTGTATGCACAAGCATTCCATGATGGCCAAAAAGGCTGCAGACTGTTTTAAACACTTAGTTTCACGTAGTTTTTTTAAACTTTTGGATGTGTCTGACATCATAAAGTAGCAATAACGTTAATGGATGGATGGATGGATGGATAATTCCAGTTGTTATGCTAATGAAGATCAGAAATATGTCACAGGAATCTGGACATTTACAATATAATATACCCTGGAACTATGAAGGTGGTGATTATGCTTGGTAATCGATGTGTATATGGACTCAGGCACCACAGTTACCATGGATAAGTAGTAACTCCTGTATATGTGTAGTGTTTCTACAGATGAGTCCACGGCGTGACAAAAAATGTCTGGCAGGTGGAAATTTAGATGCATTTTTTTTCTTTTAGCAAAAAATATCAAATATTTGATGAATTTGAGACTCTCAAATATGCAGATTTTCATTACATTATGTTAGTAAATTAAAGATGTAAGGGTCCTGCATTGGTGGTTGGACAAAACAATGCATTGGATGGCATCGCCTCTTCAATAAATTTAAACCTATCACCCACATAGTTTGCTCAAAAGCTAAATATGTGCTTTGTAAAGACACTGCAGTACCGGAAGTGTTTATATTTTCAACTTTAAAGTTAATTAGAAACCTTAGCCCTGATGAGACTGAACACTATTTCCTAACCTGCATCAGATATTGAAATAATATATTTGCTGGTGTTTGAAAATGTAATAATTTTTTTTGACCTTGAATCTAGGCCAGAAGAATAAAAGTGGCAACAGAAACTCTGCCAGGTCAAATTCTTGTTCATAGATTACCAATCTGTTGAAAGGACCAGGAACAATGACTGGTAATTTCTATTTAGGATTAGATTTAATGTTGTCAGTTATACCTAAATAAAATTGGCACAGTGATTTGCATAAATAAGCAAACCAGTCAATGCAAGCAAACTCGCACACACACTCACAGGCTCAGGCTCTCTCTCTCGCTGTGCTTACATGCAAATGCAAACATGCGTGCCTAAAGTCAAAAATCCTGGAATGTTGCAAAGCTGATGATTTTCTAATGAATGGTTTCATTGGCCATGGTGAGGATTAGCGTAAAGGGATTGGAGGGAAATATTTACATGGTTTTAATGATTCCTAAACTTTATATTTAGAGGTTTGTCTTATCAGCCGCAATCATCTCCCAGCTTGGAAAAGAAATCGCCGAGTCGAACGACGGCACAATTACACGCCTCTGCCACGTGCGCGTTGGTCTGTCGCCTCTGACAACATCGGTACTCTTAATGTGTAACATATTAAAATGTCTCTGCAAGGGAGAGATGAAAGACTTAAACACTTTAAGTCTTGGGCACATCCCTCATCAAACATTTTAACACTCACTTATAAGTTCAGCGTTCTTAAAAGAAAAGAACAGAAGGCTTCATGGGGATATATGAAATCCTACTTGCACTTCAAGTGCTATTCCTCAGCCGGGAACATTTTTCCAACATGTGAAAGATTTGTTTAGATTTGCTTGTGATTGTTGAGCCACGCTTAAATTAGTGTGTAAGGCTGTGACTTGCTTGGTAATATTTTGGTGTTTGGATCCACATTAATTCGGGGGCCAATAGGAGCTTTATTCAATTTGCTGCACACTCGGGACGGGTTCCAGTAAGTCAGAAAGGTACATGTTTGTAACAAGCCTGGCAGATAACAGGGGTCATGTGGGCTCATGAATGGGTTATTTTGCGAACGGATTACTCATTGGAGCAATGAGGTCTGTTCAGGTTTTCTGTCAGATAGAGTGTTAAGGAGTGTTAATCACATGGGTGCACACTAGTTTTAATCTCAGTTGGCTCGAAATCAAAGTGTTTAGGAACAAAGGTGTGCACAGTTTGGTAATTGGCTATTTTTTTGTTAATAATGATTTAGGTTCGCCTTTGTGAACGCATGGCAAAATTTAGAGTGAAAGATTCAGGGCATAAACAGCCCAGCAGATTCCTTCATGCTGTTAATATTGCCATTGTGATCCACACAAGTTGTCCTAAGTGTCCAAGCGACAGCCATTGTTCGAAGAATTTCAGAATGCATGGTTAAAGGGTTGGCAGTGGAGGAAGTAGGTAGTTAGCAAGTCAGTAAACTTCTTTGGCAGAAGACTGGGTGTCTTTTGTTATGACTTCCTCCCCTCGACTCCAACTGGTCGTGGCAGTTAAAAAGGGAGTTTTTCCTCCCTGCTGTCGCCAAGTGCTTCCTCATAGGGGGTTGTCCGATTGTTGGGTTTTCTATTATTGTAGGGTCTTGACCTTACGCACCTTGAGGTGACTGCTGTTGTGATTAAGCGCTATATAAATAAAATTCAATTCAAGACTGTAGTTGAAATCCAAGTAGGGAGCTTTGTATTCACCTGCAGATTAGTTTCACGTTCGCTTATTGCTTGGTTTAAGAACAAAAGGCTATTTAGTTAGGTTTAAATGTGCTTCTTCACATCAGTAACAGGACCCTTAGCTCAACCTGAAGATGATGTCAAGGATCTGTTACAGGCATCCACATGTGTCATACTGGGAATGACAGTCTCGTCTCACTATTCCTCGGTGAGTTTGAACTGAGAAAACATAAATGTACTTTTTTGATAATTTGGTGTATTATAACAAAATCATTAAATTCCATTCAACTTTGTACGGAACAACAGCTTCCTTATCTCGACTGTGTTTTCACTCAGAGACAAAGCGAAACACATAACACATCATTCATTTAGTATGACGGGCAACACGTTGTGACCTTGAATTTAGTGAGATGTAACTTTTCCAGTGAAGGAGGTATATGAATGTAAAATCATGTGACTTTGAGCCATGGAGGTCACATATTTCCTGTCATCATTGTGATCTTTACCCTAAAGTCAATAAAGCGGTTTCAGTAGTCAGAAATTAAGCAAACACTATCGACTCGTTAACAAAAAAATTATACTATCAGTTGATAAAAAAATAAAGAATTTTGTTTTAAAGACTTGTTGCCTTATTTTTGTTGTTTTGTTGCCAGGGCATTTTGCCCACCTACGCTGCTCAGCCTTTAATGTGTTATCAGACTTCAGGGGAAAATGAGATGGCTTGAAAGCTGCAGCTTGAAACCCACACACACAACACTGGTGATGCTTTTCTTATCTGGCCTTCAGGAGCGCTCCAGTCAAAGACAGATATTTGACTCGGTGGCAGCATATTGCTTTAAAACTAGTTGTAGCCTGCTTTTTGTCTTTATGTCCTGTCTTGTGTCTTTGCCTCCCTCTCTCTCTCTCACACACACACACATACACTGCCATATCAGAAGGAGTATGGGACAGGTTAGGCAAGTTTTTTTTCCACTAGACTGGGACTAAACATGAGTTGCTTGCTCAGGGGCAGCTTGCTCCATCACCACCCAGTTCACACAGGGCTGCTGGAAAACCCTCTTGCAGGGTTACCTTTGTGGCGCCTTATCGGAAAGCAAAAGTTGCTCAACAGGGTAATGTTGCAAGTAAAGTAGAGGAAAGTGTTAATTCAAAAGATTAGAATTCAGGAATGAGACCTGTTTTAGCTGCAGTTATTCACAGAGATTCGTTAAATTAGCAGAAATTAAAATTCAAGGCTTTCAGGCGACAAATGCACCTATAAGCTGCTCCGAGTCTATCAAAGTCTTTTGGGATTCCGAGCAGAGTCTCGAGTGCTTGGGGTCAAGTTCGCTTCTACGTCCACCAATTGCGAGCCAGTGTGAGTAGCAGACTGTTTGTCTGTTGACTGCACAGAGCCAAGAAAGAGTCACATAACACAGATAGCCCCATCTGGCAAACGAGATATGAGGTGTTCGATTAAGCCAGCTTTCGAGATGCTGGTAGAAAGAGTTTGTTACTGATGGGCAGAGCTAAGCTTGCTGTTTTTCCAGTGTTTTTCAGTCTTTATGCTAAGCTATTGGGTTAGCCAGTGTTTTAAATAAACACAGGTCGAAACCAGCTTGTACCAATCTGATGGAAACAGCAAAACAGTCAATCAGAATGCAGTATATATCACATAAGCCCTTAAATTTAGGCCCTAATTTCTAAATTCTTGGAGCAGGAGGTCATTAGTATGGCCAGGTACATTCCAAAAAGCAGTTTTGGGGCATCATCAGCACTTAAATGAACCCTTAAGTGAAAAACCTACCACTTTTTTACTAGTTGTAGTACATACAGTGACTCAACCAGTTGATCATATCTTGGGTTGGCCAGACAGGATGAAAGATAAAAGGCTACTTCTCTATGTATCTGCTTACACACACACACACACACACACACACACACACACACACACACACACACACACACACACACACACACACCTGCTCTCCC
>VUQG01014586.1:0-29366 GCA_015106755.1 Etia nguti
ATGAGTGCAGCTCACAGGCCAAATGTCATGCAGACTGAAGAATTGCACTTCACAATCTGTGTATATTAATCTTATCTTATATAACATATGTATTGTATGGAATAAATACAGTTGTTCAAAATACTAATGATGAGAGTAGCACACCGACATTTGGACAGGAGAAACTCAGGACTGAAATGCCTGTTCCTAGTGTACAACCATCTAAAAGGTAAGCAAGGAAGACATGAGCATTAATCAAAATCTGATGATTTGTTTGCTTTCCCAACCTGATTCCTCTGGAGACACTGGGGATCTCTAAAAATGCATTTCATCCTTTGTTCCTCATAACCAAGAGTCACAAATCTTTTAGCCACAAGAGGCTTTGTCACTTGAATATAAACAACTGCTAAAATAACTGATGCTGACTGACAATCTATGCAACATCCAACGCTTTGCATTTCTCAAAGATTTTACACCTACAGTTTAATCCCACATGCCTGTTTAATCGTGGACAAAGTGCCTACCAGGGGTGATGACTAATTAGACTTAAGATAAATATTTACAGTAATCACTGGTTAAACCAAGCACTTACATGCTTTTGTGATCTAGTATCGAGATCTGTATTTTATATATGGTCCATTTTCACAAATATTCCCTAGATTATATTTTAAAAATCTATTATATGGAAATAGATGCTATATACATTAGAAGTACAACAAAATATACAAATTCTAGAAAGAAGCCCTAATGTATGTAAGCCACAATTTGATATAGTCCTTTGAATGGAGAAAAAAACCCCAACCACCCCAAACTCAAGAAAAAAAAAATTGTATTTTTGTAAACCCATTTTTTGCCCCCTGGAACAATAAATGCTAATCCAGCTTTATATATTTCTGCATTTTTTCAAGTCAAAACATCTCATGTTTTATGTGTGAAATCTATCACTAGGAATCACATAGATAAATGGTTAGTCACTTATTATTTTAGAAGCAAAACCCACCTCTCTGTATTATTGGTGTAGAAAACAGTATTACTAGTAAAAAAAGATATACCTGCAGGAATATCGAGTTTCTTAGATTGTGAGTACACAGACCTGTTAAATCTGCCCTCTACTCTGCATGTGGCCGCAAAGTGATTAGCACACAGGCAGATGGGATATTTATGGGATGTTTAATTTCTAAAAAACCTAAATGTATCTAATTATGGAAGTCAAACATGGGTTTGCAAAATAAACTCCTATTTGAAAAAATAGGTGATTTCTGTTCTACCTCATTATTCTTATGACTTTACATTTGTCATGATGAATGTGCGCCTAAACCCAACACTAGTAAACAGAGAAAAAGACACTGGAAATTTAGGAGGCATTCTGTAGAGAGCAAGCACGGGTGTGAGACCGAGCAAGAAAGAGGGGGTACACATTTATGAAGAGAAGGAAGGGTGAAACCACCCCAGTGTACTTAAATGGCTGATAGCAAAGACACTGTTCATATGGGTATGTATCATAGGGGTGTCATTGAGACAGACGTTAAGGTTAAGGTTAAGGTAGAGAGAAAGAACATGGAACCCAGTTTTGGTGCTCAGCAGTAATTGAGAAGTGGCTGAACTGCCCATTGACATTCTGTGTCACCCTTTGAGCCATGGATATGTTTACATACTTTTTGTTTAAAAAACTGTTTTGGCCTCTTAGTGTATCAATGGTATATAGCTGTGTATTGTTCAATATTACATATAGTGACACCTTTTGGTTTAAATATATATGGAAAACAACATTTGAAATATGGACACATAATGTACCTTACAGTGATTACTCTTTTACTTTGCAAAGGATGTGTCTGTGAGAAACTTATATTTTATGTTGACTAATCAGCAAAAATATTTACTGTTGTAAATATTTAAAGTGTTACTTTGGTTTTAAATCTTGGGTTTCAATGCGCTTCTGATTTCCCATGAGCCCACCATGACATACCTGAAAAACATCAAAATGGATGCAGCACATTTTCTAGTTCAAAAGAAAAATACTCAAAAGTTTTTTAAATGATGGATAATCAATGATCTATAACAGCTTCCACAGGTCTAAGCAATCTCATGCATATTTGTAATTTAGTTAGCACACAAATGAAAAAAGTATGTGCATAAGGACAGTTTCCCTGTAAATGCATTTATTATGAATAAAACCTACAAGTTTTTTCACATTGCTAATGAAATTCATATTTATCTTTTATCAGCTCTCAAAAGTGAGGCTTACAGATGTTCACTGGTGATTATATAAATGCTGTTAAGGAAAATCACATTTTCATCTCTATTACAGGCAACATCTGATATAAATCAGCCATAAATCAATATTTCCTTTATTCACAATATTGGCTTGTGTATGCAAAACACAGCTAGAAATCTAAAAAAACCTAAGGTGCAGCACAAATTGAAGCAAAAAAGTCTTCAGAGCATTGCCCTTTAGCCCCCTTCTACGCTCACTTTGCTATGCTGCTGCTTAGTTATCATGTCTCACACAGTCAAGTTCAACAATGCATTGCTGCATGCCTAACTGTCACTTCCAGGTGGATGTTTCCCACAAGCTAGAGGAAAGAAAAAAAATACATTCTTCCTCCATGACATCCTGTCCCCTATGAGATATAACACCTCCTTCCATCTGCAAAAAAAGGAAAGAAATCTAATTTTCAAAAGCTACCTGTCCGACAACACAGTGGCCACTGTTCAGACCTGTAGATTTGCTCTCAGCAGTCATTGGATCACACCTTCCATCATCATCATCTTCTGCTCCAAGCCCTTGTTCTCGCTCCTCGAGGCAAGACCACTTTGACACTCTCGTTCTTTGCCTTTTTTTCATCGACCTCTTGACCATTACAACGATCTGTAATGGTCCAAAAGAGGAATGCCTCTCTCTGTATTTCTGTACTGGAACAAACAAGAAACCTGTCATTGGATCCAAAGTGTATCCTTGCAGTAAAGTGTTTAACCACATGAGCAAAGTCCTGAGCAAACCACGTCATTCTCAGATTGTCCAAACTCTAAATCTGAGACATGGACGACTGTTACCTTTTGCCCATAATAGCATAGGAATAATAACACATTGTAATATAAACTGTGATAAAATGAACCTCGATTTGCTGGTCTTAGTGGCCCTGCTGAATTTGATTCCATCAGCTGTGGCAGGGAACATTGTGCAGTATTCACTGCTACAGATAAGATTAGGTCGGCAGTGAAAGATGCACTCATCCACCCGCGACCCTTCTCTGGAAATGTCACTGTGACACAAAAGAAACTCAAAAACCTTAAAATGTTAAGGAGTTCTTTTGAGAAAGCTTGTCCCAAAAAAGCTCTCCTCATTACTCTGTAGCAGTGAGAAAATTCAAACTGTGTGTGGTTTTTTTCCACATTCACGTGAGGTCAGCAAATGAACTAATGCTCAGCTAGTAAGCCGAGACCTCATGATTATTAGAATGGTACAATCAGCTCTGGTAAGAGAGACATCTATGTCCTTGACGTGATGTAAACAATAAACAATAAACATAAACTGGGGGTAGATACGGATATGAGCTTAATTCTTTAAATCAAAAATGCAAAGGCACTTTGAAATGTGAAGTTATTGCTATTGCACAGTCAGTGTAATGCAAGTGGGCTTATAATATTGATGCGGTTTAATTTGTCATAATAATTACCGGTAAATGTAACTTATGGATTGCATGCATGGTATTGTGATTAAAAGCAAAAGACTTCAATATATATTTGACAGAGACATCATTTCTTAGTTCACCTATGTATGAGGCAGATATAAATATACATGTTTCTACTTTCACTCACATACAAAACGTTAACAATGAAGCTAAGCTCCAGGAGATGCTTTCAAAAGGTCTCTCCTGTTTCATACATACAACCTGTATTATTTCTGCTTAGTTTCCTGCACCAGTAATTTTAATTATAATTATAACAATTATAAAGACATACTGAAGAAATTACAACATTGTTGATGCACACATGATAAATCTATTTATAAAATTCCTTGACTTTTTCCTATTAGTGAGTGCTGTGCTTTCTCATTAAATCAGCAAGTCTGTTTCATTTAGGGTTTTATGACTGACTTTAGAGGCACAACAAAGCAACTAAATATTTCCAGCTGAGATACGAAAATATGAAAACATCAGGTTCAGGTACTGTTAGCACTCAGTGGCATTTGTGTGATTAGCAGACGTTGAAATTATCGGCTCTGCCCACTGCCTGAGTGTTGCACCCTGCCTGAGAGCTGCACCCTGCCTTAAAGATCTTTCCCATTCAATTTAACGGCATGTTGCTCTTGTCCTCTTTAACTATTTGGCTGTGCCGTTGTGAGGCAGTACATCATTCCTGCTTACTCATTGGTCAGGACGCTCTACAGTCCTAGCTGAAGATGGGTAACCATTACCTCCTACCCAACTCTGCCGCTTCACTTAGCTCAGATTTAATTAACTCCAACCAGCCTTACTCCTGAAGTGATAGCTGCAGAGGACTGTCCATTGGGGATTTTTGATCAAGAAGTGGACAAGAATACAAACTAGGACTTCAAGCTGTAGGAACGCTGAATCACAACCTGGTGATTGTGATGCTATGGCTAGTGGAATGCATACTCAGTTCTATGGACAGAGGCTTTCACATACAAACCCAGCCCTTTGTTCTGTTAGCATCCATATCAGTACTCGTCTCAGATCCCACTCTGATATTTCACTCCTGTGCTTAATTAGGCCCCATAGTTAAACAATGCTCTCAGCCTCCAAGGGTCTACTTTACCAGCACAAAGAAAGAGAGAAGTAGGGGAGAGGGGAGGAAATTCATATTCATTTCACATAAAACTATTAGGGGAAAAAAACCCTTTCTTTTCTGCTGACACCCCATAATTCACCTCTGACTCTATGGCACCCCTTGTGGGTGGTAATCAGATGACAAACAACACTTGCACAGACTGGGGTTGATAATACATGTAATGTGTTTGACATAGCATGTGGTCTAATGCTCTATTTAAAGGCATACGAGAATGCCTCCATTTAAAATGACTCTGTGCGTATGTTCTAGCCTACATTCTTCCTGGATACCAAGTGGTCCATGAGGACTCCTCCACAACAGTGTCAGCAGCACTTGACAAATGTGCTAGCCCTGCAAAATGCTTGTACAAGCACAAACATATCTGGACTATTTATCTTCCTGCTGGAAAATTTATCAGAATATGAAAGCATATCAACCGCATCCATTTTGTTTGGAATCAAATCTGACAATAACAGGCAGACATTGGGAAGATGATAGATGGCAAAATGTAGAAGAAAACCGAAAATGGCAATTTCACACTAAAATTATTTAATGTTTAATATCCGGTTGGTTTCCTTCCAGCTATTCACATTTCAGTTGTGAAGAAGCAATTCTGAAGTTTGATGTCCCATGAAACAACTGTGGTCAGAGATACATCACTGACTCAACCTCAGTGTAAAATGTTTTGCCCCATGGATGGATCACCTTTCTTTAGCTTGGAAATTTATCAACTGTACCATGCAAACAAATAAACTCTTCTCTGGCATTTGATAAATGGACAACTGGAAATGTTTACTCTGAGTTTACTGAAAGTGCTTTCTAGCTTTTTCTTCTCCATGAAATGTGAGTGTGTCTGTGTTCCCAGGTGGACATGTCCTGGTGGTGACCTACTAACCAGTTTGTACTGCTTGCCTGAATAAGTCTAAATGCACTGAGCATAAATATTCTGAGGTAAAATGTTGTGTTTGATCCCATTATTTCAAATGAAATAGAGATTAATTTTATTAAAAATTAAATGTACTACTAACTTTTTCTGGTCTGTTTCACAACATAATTGTAAGGAATATTATTTGGGGCTGTTGTTGGCAAAGATGTAAAGTAATTTTTCAACATGTAGGGAGCAAAATAAATTTGCTTTCCGTAACCAAGTGGCTGGCATAGTATACGGGAACATCTCTGCCGAGTATGGCCTGGAGTCCCAAGGTCAAAATGGGTTAATGCCCCTAGGATGGTTGAGAATGACCAAACTAAGATCCTGTGGACTTCTAGACATAGTGGTGGTGGACAATCAGAGGAAGAAGGCTGAAGTGACAGAAGTAGCTATACCAACTGATAGCAACATAAGGAAGAAGGAACATGAGAAGCTGGATAAATACCAAGGGCTTAGAGAGGAGCTAGAAGAGATATGAAAGGTGAAGGGAACTGTGGTCCCCATTTTAATTAGAGTACTTGGGACGGTGACCCCCAAACTGGGTGGGTCCTCTAGCAGAGGACCCAAGCTTGACGGATAAAGACTTTTTTTTTTTTTAAGTAACAGTGGCATGGTTATTGGTACTAGATGGTCTGGGATGGGTATTTCAGAAACTGCTGATCTACTGGGATTTTATCACACAAGCATTTTTATAGTTTACAGAGAATGGTCCAAGTAAGAGAAAATATCCAGTGGATGGCAATTCTCTGGGTAAAACTGCTATGTCGATACCAGTTCGAGGAGGATGCCAGACTGCTTCAAGCTGATAGGAAGGCATCGGCAACTCAGATGACCACTTATTACAGCCAAGTTATGTTGTGCATCTCTGAATCCACATTACGTCAAAACCTTGCACCTGGGATACAGCAGCAGAAGACACTGAATGACACTCCTATGACCTAAGAACAGGAAACACACACAGCACCACACATATTGTTGGTGATCCTGTCCATTCCTTTATGATAACAAAGCCCAAATCATCTAAAAGTAGTTTAATGAACATGACAATGAGCTCACTGTAATCAAATAGTCTTCAAACTCAATACAACACCATAGGGATGTGGTGATCCAGGAGATTCACATTATGGATGTGCAGGCAGTAGGTCTGCAGAAACTGCATAATATTGTCAGGCCAGTATGGACCAAAAGTTCTGCAGAACTGAATGTATGCTGGGAAGAATTAAGAGAGTTCTGAAGGCAAAAGATGGTTAATTCCAGCACTAGTAAGGTGTAACTAATGAAGTGGCCAGTGAATATGTTTTTTTAAATTCACCTTTACTAGAGCAAAATGTGTGAGTAACCATTATCCAACTTGATAATTATGATTCATTACTTCACAGTTCTGCAAATTATGTTTAATCTCACTTTGACACTAACTACGGTCCCTCTAATGCCCTTAACACAGAGCTGATTCTTGAGTGACAAAAGCAACAGGATTCCTAACTGTGCTGTTCTAACACTTACTGTCACCGTAGCACTGTACTGTATAGAGTCAGTGGCACATTTTTCACTCTGTCTGTTCTCCGTGAACAGCTTGAAGCCTTGCTGAGTGCATTAATCCTCTGGGATGGGGCCCTTTAGAGTCATTTATTCACAGTCAGAGGTAAAGTACAGAGAAGTCAAAGGTTAGTATTTGTTCACCCCAAGCCTGGAGCATTTCCATCTGGGTGTGAGACCAAAAAAATTGAGGCACATATTATCGGGAGTAGAGCTTTTTGCAAACTTGCGGTCACCAGTATCCTAAATAACACTGCTGAAGTTGGATTAGCATGTCCCATGTGCTGTTCAGTACTTGCAGCAACTTGAGTTGACAAAATGGCATAGAAGGACATTTATGCAATTATATTAAAAACTTAAAAGCATTACTCCAGCAACTATCTCTATCAGCCTGTGCGTGAGTCATTACTGTAAACATCAAAAGCCTTCAGCAAGAAATTCCATACGCAAGCAATTATATTTGTTCTTAGGGTCAAACACTATAGTACACAATAACTCTAAGGCTAAACTCTCTCTGAGTATTCATTGCCAGGAAGCATCCTATTCATAAGCGGGGAAACAATAACAGCATGACAGAGTAGCAGAATATTTAAATAGCCTGAAGAAGAAGTCATATGATTTCACATAATTACTATTCATGGATGTCTACTCAATATGGGAACAATATTGAGTTTTTCTTTACAAAGACTGGGTTTTCAGCAGCACAGATTAATTCTATAATGAGTGTGGTCTACTCATGTATATACCAAACCTCTCTCAACTAATTTGTAGAGGAAATCATGTGTTTAAAATTATTTATATATAGAAATAATGTTTTGTTTTGTCTGGAGTTCCATCTTTGGGAAACATCAAGATTTTTTTTAAATTTATAGATGTATTTTCCTATTTAAAAAGTACAAGAAAAAAACATTAACTTAAGGTTTACAGATCTTGTTTAGACTCCATGTCATTTTGTGGGATTTTTTGGTACTTTTTTGTCTAAGAGCTTTCACAATATTCTTGCTGAAAACAACAAAAATAGTGAGGCTGCTTTCTATAATGCATCATCACATGTTGTGTCTCCCCCGTCTTATTTTGGACATTGTTTCTGCTGTCAGTATAACAACTCATCTTCATGTACTCTCAGCAATTTGCCATTAAAGTTGCCTATGGGCCCATAAAGCACAAACAATGATTGAAAAAGACAATGATAACTATGGCTGAGTTCTATCTTGGTCCACAGCAGTGTGCACTGAGGCACATAAAAAGATATGCTTCTTCCTTAAAGTAATTCTGATTGCAACTTGCAATCTTACGAGAATGGCTTTAAATCTATCCCAATTGAATGTAGATGTGCAATTTGTTTACTGCTTTTTCTTATATTTTCTTTTAGAGTTTCTTTTCTGTTTTTTGCCTTTTGTAGATGAAGAAAAGTAAAAGGTGGAGAGGCAATTTACATGATTCTTGGTTTGGATTTAAACTCAGACTGATGCACTTAACCATGTAAAAACCCAAAACATTGTGTTCCCTCTAAAGATGTGAAATGACACAGAAGACCTCAAATGTTACCTAGTGTGGCGGAGGACCATTTCTCAGGTCAGACACTGCCATAAGGTTTTCCCACATACATAACTACATTGCTATTTTTATTACCTGATTCAAGAGCGGTATATCAGGAGTGGATGAGGTGCAGGATGGTAGAAAGGTATTCGACTGATATATAAAAGGTAAGGTAAGAAAAAAGCAAACAAAACACATGTGTAGGACTATATATTAGAGGGGCTCTGATGCTTAAGTGTCATGATGAGCCCTACACTCCCAAAGTCAGAGATACAGAATTAAAAAGGTTTCCCTGGAGTTGTAATACACTTGAATTGTGCCCTCAACTTTAAAAACTAATGCTTTATGTAACACTCCATCACATCTTTATAGAAGGCAGGCCATCTGGAGAATGCAGACTTCCTCTGAAAAGTTCTTTTCCAAGTGAAAATGGAGCCACATCTCTGTCATCGCATTGCACCTCAGGCAACATCCTCACTCTCCATCTGAGTGCAGTCGAAATCTTAAGTGCTGGAGGACTATTTGAAAATCTTAAAAGCACACATACTTGCCTTTGTCTTGATATTACTTGCTTTACCCTTTTACATAATCATACAACATTCATTCAAGTAGCAAAAAAGTACATTAATTTTACTCCAACCAGATTCTAACCATCAGTTAGGTATGAACCTATCTGCAAAGGTATCAAAGGCTGATATTTCTAACACAGTTATTACCACAGTGCAACTGTGAGGTGGGTGTGGGTAAGCAAAGATGAATGTACTTATTCAGCACTCCACCCCACCATTCAGTTCAGGGGAAGTGTCCTTGTATGTGTAGCCGCTCTTGAAGGATATGCTTGTCTGACTTCTGAAGCTATGCACTGAAGGAACAGGCAGCAAGCAGACAATCACAGAGGAGCTGAGTGCGTCCATTAAGGCTGTCAGTTAGCATGGGCCTTGATTAATTGCATATTGCACAGTTGCAAATTAAGGTAGACCTCAACCCCAACCCCCCCAAATAATTAGGTAAGAACAGATTGCCAGAGAGGAGGGTGAATACTGGGTGCCTGATGTCACTCACTCTTTCACTCTGTCTTACATGTAATAAGAGCTCTTACTCTGTGTTAAGCATGGGCAATAATTGTGTATGTAAGTATCCTGAGGAGTATTTGTGCAAGGGTGTGGCTTCTGTGAGTGACTGAGGGTGTAAGAATGATGCTGATGGTTAATGCAATTATATCTGCCCTCTATGAACTGTGTGTGTGAATAGCGTAGGGTATGTGCATGGAATGTATATATTCTGCTTGAATATACATAAATTTTTTACTGAATGGTTTAAAAGAGTAATGTTAATATATGTAGAAATACATTGCAGATGAAAGTTTTACCTTTTAAGTAACATTACTGGAGCTGTGGTTACACATGTATTTTCAATGTGAATTTTATCTTTTGATCATGCTGGGGTGCGTTAACTGTCAAATCCCACTTCTGCTTTTAAATCCAGTGCTGATGTAAAATCCAACACAGCCACAACCTGAATTCAACTAACACTGGACTCTGGGGACAGGTGAGCACAATTTTAGCACAATCGAGACATTCTTGTTCTTGCGTCAGCAAAGCATAGCCCACAGTCATTCCCAACACTCTGCAACAATTCCTCAGTGGTGAAACAACCCCACCAGCTATGGCCTTGATCTCAGAGCAACAATCTTTTCTCTCACTTCAGTGATACTAAAAAGTGTGGCTCTCTGTACCAATCCACTGCTAATATACAGTGCCATAAAAAAATTATCTGCCCCATTAATTTGGGGGGGATATTATTCATACAAACAATGATTTCATTTTTTAAGGGAAAAAACTGACTGGTCCTGTGTGAAAAATTAATTGCCTCACTTGTTAAATCATGAATTCATGGACATCTATCAGTCTGGAAAGGGTTGTGAAACCATTCCCAAGGTTTTAGGACTTCAGCAACCAGGGTGGAAACCATTGTCAACAAGTGGAGAAAACTTGGAACAATGGTGAACCTTTCCAGGAGTGGTCGCCAATTCACCCAGGAGATTACAAAAGCACCCAGAACAACATCTAATGAACCACAGGTTTCCCTTGCCTCAGTTAAGATCAGTGTCTGGCACCCCAACCGCCCCACCTCACTCCCCCAAAAAACAAAAACCCCATTTTGATCATCCCCAAGTCTTTTTGGAAAATATTCTGTGGACTGATGAGACAAAAGTGCTTGTCCTCTATTTCATCCCCCAGAAAACTAACACAAAATTTAATTAAAAAACCTCATACCAACAGTCACACATGATGCTGGGGTGGCAGTGTGATGATCTGCTATTATTATTGCTGCTTCAGGACCTGGAGGACTTGTCGTAATTGATGGAACCAACGAACTGTGCTCTCTACCAGAAAATCCTGAAGGAGAATGTCCAGCCATCAGTTTGTGCCCTGAAGCTCAAGTGCACTTGGGTTATGAAGCAGGACAATGACCCAAAACACACCAGCAAGTCCACCTCTGAATGGCTAAAAAAAAAAATGGCTAAAAAGAATGAAGGTTTGGGAGTGACCTTGTCAATGTCCGCACTTATATCTGATGTTAGATCTTTTGGCATGACTTTAAAAATGATGATCATACTTAAACACTCCAGTCTGACTAAATTAAACTATACTGCAAAGAAGGTTGAGGGAAAATTCACAAATGCTTGATTGCAGTTGTTGCTGCCAAGGGTGACACAAACAGTCATTAGGTTTAGGGTACAATGACTTTTTTCACACAGGCCCAAGTAGGTTTAGATATTTTCCCCCTTTGTTTAATATTAAATTTTGTTTCACATTCTGAAACATGTCAATGTGACAAATATGCAAAAAAGAAATCAAGAAGAGGGCAAATAATTTTCACGACACTGTACATCTGACACTGTCTGCCATATTTTAAGTCTTGTCCATCCAATGTAACTAATTTTTTTCAGTTTTAATCAGTGCAGCCGTCTTCACTTGCCCCAAAATGACTCATGCTTCATTTGCATTCATATTTAACTCCAACCTGAGTCATGCTTCAGCCTTCAAAGTTTTCGTCAAATTTTTGGCTTATGTGCATAATGTACATACACTGTACTGGGATTTCAGCATGCACAAAAAACTTTTTAAAATAAAAGTAATACAGATGAGCAGATCTGATGCGCTAAAGTTTTGCGTTATAGCTGATGATGCTACTTAAACGATACTACAATAAATAACACTGTATTTTATTCCAGTATTAAAAATACACAGGATAAATGGTAGAGAGAATATTTTACATTTGTTGTATGTGTTTTTTCTTAGATATGTCGTATTATTCTGTCTGGGTGAGTTGACAGTATTGTAAATGCATATAAGTGATCCTTATCCTACTGAGCTCAGTTGGTATGTATGTCAGTACTTATTCATTTAGACTGCACAGCTATAAAACTACACACCAAGGTGAAAACCAAGGCTAAGTGCACAACATGTAGCATTTGGACTGAAATGGTAAACAGAAAGCACTAGTAAGGGTGTGCTGTGTGAGGACCAGTCAGTGAAGGGACTCATGGGAAGATGATTTTTTTAATGTGTTGATCCTGCAGGGAAGGACATTGAGCCTTCTCCCAGCTGGACAGGGCTTAATCTTCTTACAGGCCATTTGTGTGGAGTCCATTTAAAATGGTCTCTCCCTTTACAAAGAGGCCTTTTCTTTAACTGTTGATCAGGCTGCTTACTTATACGCTCCAATGGGGTTAGTGTTTACACACACACACACACACACACACACACACACACACACACACTTTGTACGTGTAAATTTATGTCCTCTGTATCTGTATCCTCTCTACATTGCTTTTGGTCAGGGTCAGTATCTCAGAATAGTAGTGGTAATTAACCTTAACACCCACAAACCCATTTAATCTCTGTTCCTAGTGCATCATTTTCTACCTGCCCACACGCCCTCGCTGACTTGTAATTTTGAACAATAAAGCAAAAGAGTTTATGTACTATAATCGAGTTCTATCAAAATAAATGTCAAGATTGTTGTTTTACTCTTATTAAGTTACTGAATACTGAAGTGACCCGACTAGACATACACCAATTCTTCAGCAACCAGTGTTTTCATGAAATATTAGCAACGGCTCATTCCGTCCTCGCTGGATGCCAATTGCACACTGGCAGCAACAAGTCTAACTCGCCAACAACTGATGTATGGTCACGGAGAAAAAGAAAATTCTGCAGCAAGACAAGCTCTAGAATGATAAAGTCTAATTATATTTGCCTAGGCCCTAGTCAGCTAGTTCAGAGTTTGGTCAGACAAAGGGGCAAAAGGGTCAATAACCTCTGCCTTCACTGTCCTCTTCCCTAAGAGGCTCCATAGGGAAATGTTTTGAAAATAGTCTGCCCTGATATTGCCCAGCGGTGATCAGAGAGAGGCAAAAGGGTCAGAGTCTGACAGAGTCTTGAGACAAAGCCGCTCACAGCACTCACAGCTGTCTTTAGGGAAGAGATATTCGATAAATGTAAATAGGGCATGTTGTGCCAATTTATAGACATAAATCCTTCAATAGATGGAGGGCAAATTCGGATTAGATAGGCCTGACCATGCAAGATTAAAGTGCAACGTAGACTGTCTACGTTCTAGGCGTATCACATTAAAGGTAAAACCTCCTGATTTTCTTGGGGATTAAGTACATGGTTAAGTATTTATATCATAATCACCTTCTTTGGATTGCCTTGAGATTTAAAGGTGCAGTAAGTAATATTCTGAGGTTATTTAACAGAAAAAAAGAATGTTTACTCATAAATGTACACTGATTGGCGTCTAAGTACATCTTCCAACAAATTGAAGTGTTTTCACAAATTTTCACAAATGCACTGAAATACATAAGAGTTTGTGGAAGGCGCCATGTTGCCCCATCATCTTGGATACAGTGGCTGAGACGGTCATCACTGTTCTGTCTAATTGGGTTTCATGTATTTGTCTAGAGTTTGGCTACATAGTACATCCTACAGGTTACTTATAAGTTACTTTAAATATCACAAATAGTTCATTCAAACTATATGGCGATTCAATATTTGCGCATGCATATTTTCATCAACTTTTTAAGTTATCAAGTTATTTTTTGTCCTCCTCCACCATTGTCTCTTAGCTCTCATTTCCACCTCATCCTCTGGAGCCTAATGTTAGGTTTGAGTACCCTAAAAAAAAAAAAAAATCACACTTTGCCTCTGATAAACAGTTTGATCATATTTTTAAATCACATGAGTTTATTTGCAAGTTCAACGCTGTTAGATCTGCTGTAAAGAAAATGGAATTCAGCTTTCTACTGACATCTAGTTGTGATATTTTACACACTGTACACACATTTTCTCTTGCTCCTAACGCAGCTGCCTATAATATTTCATAGTAGAGAGGCCTGGCATTGTAGCAAATATTCAGTAGTGACAACCCTTAAAAGAACATACTGATAAGAGTCAGACCTGCCACATGTTATGGGTTTTGAATTGGGACTGTCTTCGTCACTCTCCCATGCCTCTTTCCCTTTGTTCCAAAAGAACAAGCTATTTGTTACGCAGCCAGAGCTTAAACGTAACTGTCAACAGATCTCAGCATGTGTCTTTCAAACACTGATCAAATGGCTTTTGAGATGTGGATTGCCTGGAAGTGTACATTGTTTTCTGTTAACCAATTTAAACAGCGGGTATGATACAACTTAGTATAAAATTGGAACTATGAACTTCAAATGATAAAAAAAACGAAATTATGCTTCTATCTATTGTGCCATAGGTACAGTGTTTGCACGACAGTATGGTGAGAGTCATGCAGTGTGACAAAATAAATACAGAAGATATGCCACAAGGGAGCACTATAATAAAAGAACTGCCGGGGAGAGAGGTAGATTATGGCTTAGCCTGAACATACTACAGTTAAGATGGTCGTGCTTGTTGGTGTGCACGTATTTGCGTATTTTGTGCACTTGTGTGTGTGTTGCGTCCTGTTTACAGGGCCTGAGCCAACCAAGATGCAGCTTGAATTCTTGTTGCTCGATCAAAGTCCCTGGAGTAATCTCTTATAAGAACAGAGCGGGGACAGGCAGGAGGATGCCCATTTCATTCTGCAGTGTATTAAATCCCTACACTCACAAACCAGTATACCCCAGTGTGGCAATGCAATTTTGTAGGCTATGTGGATACAACAAGCAAAGAAAAAGGGGGAAAAAAGTATTCATAAGACTGATGCTGACACTAAACCAAGACTGGAATGAAGAATAAAGGATGGCAACACGCCTCAGTGATTGGCCAGTGGAGGAACTCCCCTGTGTCCAAGTAGATATGTCTCTCCTTCTCATCATGGCCGGGCAATTTTGTCCCGGTTATAGCTCCTCCATCTTCTCCCAAGCTACTCCTTATATCAGCATTTCAATTTCCTCCCTTGTGCAGGCACTGAGTGCTAACCTACTTCAGACTTTCTCTGAGACCAGAAAGAGAGAGAGGGAGAGAGCGAGAGAGGGAGAGAGCGACAGAGAGCAAAGCTGAAGAACTGCTGGGTTCTCGCTTCAGTCCTGTTTCCGGTTTCCCCAAGGTGTGTGGATGCAGATTCAAATAGAAAAATGCCCAAAGGTGAAGTTGTGGTTAAGATATCTGCCTCATGAACTACATACACCCATGCTCCCAGAAGACTGAACACTGACAGTACTTCCTCTCCTATGTCTCCTCTATTGTCAGAGACTTATTCGCATCTAAAACTACAGATAGCTAAGAAAAACACTGAAAAACTCTCTGTCAAATAAAAATAACGTATTTTTGCTTTAGGCATGTGACAGTTAGGTTCTTGCATTATGTTATCTGTCTACTTAAATGCTACTAGAACTTTATGAAGTAGATCCCAGTGGTCATATATAATCATTTCCTGAAGTAAATTTCATTACCCTGAAAAATAAAAAGAGCAAACCCATTTACACATGATCAGATCTATTTGATTTTTTATTACCCTTGCTGAGACCTGCAATCCCACCTTTTCTGCTGCCTACAAATGCATTTCTTTGTCATTACATAATACCATTCAAAGCGGAGACTGAGAGAAATGTTCCTGACATAGCTAGAGTAAGCCTCCCGAAGGCTCTGAGGATTAGGGGAACTTTTTCTTTCTTTGCATCTTCATACCCCTAAATGTTAACACAAGACCAATAGACCAGTGATTTTTATCTGCATTATTCTTCTCTTCTTCAGGATGTGTATCCCTGTTGCTACAACTCTTTCCTTCCCACTTTTCTTTGGTTTCATCTTTTATTTCTGCAGCCCTCTGAAAATATTTTTGCATCATTCTCTATTTTCAGTTTTCTCTGACTGCTTGCAATGTATCACATTTTTTTTCCAATGACCCAATGTTTCCACTTCCACAGTGAAACCTAGGAAATATTATTCTTCCTGTTGCCCAGTAGCAATGAAACATTTATTCATTTGTAAGATTCCTCCTTCCAAATGTTCCCTTGAAGTTATCCTTAAAAATGCTTCTACACAATCTTGCTGCCTTGCAAGCTTGTTCTAAAGGACAACAAATACAACAAGAATGAAGGCAAAAAAGTTAATTAAATTCTACTTTGAATGTGTATCAATAGTGAGGACTTAATCTGTAGTTGGACTATTATTACTCACATTCACTGAGACATTATACATCTATACTGAATAAAAATATTAACAGATGCCACAAAAACAGCTGGACTTTCTGTTAATGTGTAGGGGCCTGTTGAAAATTACCACGTAATTTCTTCATTTCGGTTGTCGAACAATCTATGAATCAATGTTTACCCATTCACTTGGGGAATGTCATTCAGTTACAGGTGTTCCACTGCGGATTTGAATTAAATGGAACTTTCTGGAAGTATGAACATATTGTGCTACTAAAATATTGCCTACTGCTAAGCAAACAGATAAATTCAAATGCAAATGGTGATTTCTAGAAGATGGTTGTGTGCACTTTTGTGTGGTACTAAAAAGTACCACAATACAAGATGTTAGCTAGGACCTTGCATTATGGATGGAACTCCCTCTGGATTTAACCCCTACCCTCCATCACTTTATAAGCGAGATGCGAGGAAGTAAGATGGAGGCTACTTCTCCAAATCCACAAAACCATTTGGGACTATGAATGTCCTTATACCTGCTGCTACAGCCTCCAAGTGCTGCCTGACATGATGTGAAGGTACTCTACCCCTATTCTCAAAGTGGGACACTGCTTCTCCCCAGAGAATGTAAGCTCCTAGCAAGTGCCTGCTTTTTCCCTCAGCTGCAGTGTATCTCAAAGTCTGCCCGACATTTAAAGGATTTGAGCCTTAAACTATCAAAGGGTGGCATGGCTGGGACTGTGGGAGAGCTGTGGCTTCAGCCCTGAGTTTGATCTGGCCTGGGGCAGTACGGGTCAGTATCCCAGATTAGGCCTGCTTTGGGAGACACTGCCTCAGATAAACCCATAGAAATTCAGGTATAGCAAATAAGTCCTTCCAGCAGCTTCTTGGCCTAGATAGACAGCTATGGGGCAAGGGTCTGAATTCATTACTGGCTAACAGATGCTTTCTGCTAGTAATATGGTCACTGTGGGTGTAAGCACTTATGCCAGAATTATAAACTTGATCTCATTTCTGCCTTAAACTTATTTCCACAACTTAAAAATAAATGAGAAATAAATAAACACTTCATGCAAAATACAGACAACAGACTTCCTTCTACTGAGACAGTAAGGAATATGTGGCTCATTATTAAGAAGTTTTAATTCTTAGTAATTCATAAAGGTAAAACCAAACACCTGTGTTGATCATAAAGAAGTGTATATGACAGAAAGATACTAGATAGAAAAACAATATATATAAAGAAATATATATATGTGAGTGAAAAGTCACAACAATATTGTCATCTATCCCTTTAAAGCCTGGTCTCAACCCTGGCTTACATAACATCATGAGAAACAACTCCAACATCCACCTTTCTCTCTAAAACACAGTGGAACACGCTGTAGCCTCCCAGATCAAAACGCATAGAATCCTAATGACCTCTCTGAGCTGTACTAGACTGAATCCCACTGAAACTGCACTACAGCACTCTGAGTTACAAGTGAGTCAATCCTTTTCTCAAACTCTAAGCTCCTTACTAGCCTCATCCTTCAGGAATTCAGTGTCTTAGCGCATCATCAAATAGATTTTTATAACTTTAAAACAAGGGGATGTATGTGTGTTGGACTTTTATTTCCAACAGACAAGAATACAACTACAGTATCGTTTCATCTTCTCGTCTTCTGTCGGTTCACCATATTCATACACTGCAATAGCAACTGAAACCTTGACCTGTATCTAGTTATTCTTGTTTCAAACAAACAAAAAGAAAAATGTGACATCAAAGCTGTTGGTGATTTATAAAGCCAACGGTGGCACTAATCTCAACAGTCTCCATGGCAACAAAAGACCAAATTTCTAGATTTCCAAAAAGTTAAATGTATATATTTGGATCAGAATAACGTGATGTATGTATACATACACACAAAAGCATCAATAATACTATCAACTAGTCTTGCATCAGAGGGGCTAGGATAAGTTCCAGCCCCCTTCCTAAGGATAAGCAGAAGAGAATGAGTGGATGGATGGATGGATGGTAATAACACTTACCTGCACCAAGGACAGCAGAATAAAAGAAAAAGAAAAGAAAAAACCATTAAGGCCTTTAAAAATATTAACACAACAAATATTAGTGATAGAACAAAATTTGAAATATTCTTACTTGTTATGTTTTACACATCAGGAAAAGTACATAATCAACTTGAACACATAGCAGTCAGAGATAAATACAGACTTCCATTATGACTTATGACACAGTGCAAACAAGTAAAGAATGGCTTAAGGCTTTATCAGTGGAGCCACCCAGCACAGTTCTATATGTCAGTTTGATTTAAAGGGTGGTTAACTGCTAATTGGACTTCAGTGACTGCTGATGAACCAAACCGATTTATTAGATTAACCCATAAAGAACACCTCAAGAGATGGAATTTAAACCCTTCTTAAAAAGAAACACAGGAACTAAATATTATTTAAAGCCTGCAAATAAGTAGTTTAATGATTTAAAAGCTTAAATGGATGTTCAGTGATAGTCTCTACAAAAAGCTTTGGCCAGCAGGTAGTGTATATATCATGTGGATTTACTCTTAACCATTAAAAATATAGATGCTGAGGATCACATTTTACAGCAACCCAGGCCCAGTCGCTCAGCCAGGCAGCCTGCAACCAATGTGGAGAGAGGAAAGTGAATGGATAGGGTGAAAAATGACACCCCCATACCCGTTCTCATCCATATATCTTTCATAGGGAAGTGTTTTTTTTTTTTTTTAAATTGAGTGTACCAAAAGCAGACAGAAACATTGGATGAAGATGTGTGAAGGTGTGCATGTGGTGAAGTTTGCACTGTGATTGTTTTTAAAAATCTGGGCATCCTGCATTGGCTATTGTAATAATGTTAATTCATAAGGGAAGAGTCATTCATTATTCTTTATTGGCCCTACTGAATTTTCTTAGCTACATTTCCTAGAACTCAGAGACAGGCAAAACACCACAGAACATTACCTTCAAAGGTCATAAAGATAAGTCGGGGTAATTATTTTGTGGGTGTATGAGTGATAAGCACGTTGCATGCGACTCAGGCAAATTCAATCAAACCAATTGTGGATGATAATACAACAATAAAAACAATTAATCAGCAAACTTACTTTGTATACCTAATGATGAGGCAACAATTATAAATTCCATACAAACACTGCAGTCTTAATAAGAATGAACAGTACCGGATGTAATTCAATAGATGTGTACATAATTAACCAAAACAAAACAAAAATAGAACAGTCTTATGTTGCTACCTTTTACATTTTATTCACCTCACAATCCTCTGGGATATTCGAAAAAATAAATTTGAATTAACAAGACACCCTTATGAGATCAGTTTTTGATTATGCACCGAATTAGTAAATGCTTTTATTTAGAATTTTTCATCAAATAGCTTTCTTCTGATGTGGCTGACTTTATTGGTCTTCCCTATAACAACAAAGGCAGTAAAATCATCATGCTACTCAATTCATTACTGCACTATCAGCAAAACAATAATAATAAATTGATGGCAAGTGGTTTGGACTCCTTTCCCACTAGTAAAAGTACTTTGGCAAAAAATTAAATATACAGCACAAGTTGTTAAGTTGCTGAGAGTCAAAGCAAAACGATTTAGCTTTGAATGACTGTGTGATCAGAGAATAGTAGTAGGCTGCAGCAATTTCCAGCTATATGGCAGCAGGTCAACTTGCCTTCCGTGAAAAGCCTCTTGTGGTCTGAGAGAGAACCCGACAAAGCGTTAATTACCCGCGCAACACTGGAGAACAAGGTAAAAGGCGTGTTAATGAAATACTAATAAGGTTCCAATTTGAGTTCCTCGGCTTTGCCATCCACTAAAGTGATCTCAAGGACTTCAGTTCTTTCATAGCTGGTCTCTGTTATTTCTAATTACTATCACTCACATGACAGAAGGCAGTTTAGAAATCATTATTTCTGGGGAATGAATCCTTTGTGTGTTGTCCTTTCATGGAGGGCACCCAGACCGGTTTACTGGATGTCAGGATTGAGGGGCAGAGAGAGAGAGAAGGACTGAGCTAAAGCTAAAGCCTTTAAAACTCCAGAAAAAGAATTGCTTCATTGTCTGCCAGATATTTTGCCTCCTCCATTGTCATTGTCAACAGTTGGGGAAGGCAAGAACCTAATTTTTGATTGCTCAAGAGGGATGATGTTTATGAGTCTTAGTAATGTTTTGTAATGGATGATTAGAAATTGGCTACTTTGGACAGTATTTTGTTATGATAGTGAGTCAAGTAACTGGATGGTCATTTTCTTTACAACTAGAGAAATACTTGAGTTTAAGTCTTCAGAGTTGTCTAGTAACTGTAAATCTAAGTTTAGGATCTTCAAGAAAGGTAATGGAATTTCCACTATGGGCATCCTGCAGGACCAAACAGCCATTTCACAAGACTGTGCACCACAAACAGATAACATAAGTCAAAAGGAAACTCTTCAACTGTTGGAGTGGAGCAAGTAGAGGAAAGCAGACAGGGATGGGAGCTATTCTCAAAGACATTTGAAGATACGGCAATTTCTCTGAGGCAATCATTTGATGCTCTCGTTCTGTGATGGCTGAGTGTCACTACTTTTGCGCTCCCATCACTCAAGTGCATCCAGCACTCTAAGAAATTGATTGTTGGAGGATAGGGCTGCAATAGTGCACACATAAGAAAGTATACATCTATCCTGAAATACAACAGTCTCTTTTAGCACTGTGCAACTCTGTCTAAAGATGGATTTCTTGTTGATGGTTTCAGTATTGGCTCAGAACTGTAATACAGTAATTTTATTTATTCACCACTTGACCCAGTTGGAATAAATGACCAGTCATTATGCCAAATTGAAAAAAGTAAGACACACACAGACAAATAAAGAAGAGAATTGCTTCAAAAGATTAAAAGCACTTTTGTTGCAGATAAGTCAAACGGTCAACAAGTCGTTTCTTTGATCAACTTAACTGCAGTCTCAGAGGACTTGAGTATTTTTTTGTGTTTAAAATATTACACTCTAGTAAGTCCAACAACTTAATAACCACCTAACCTAGAATAAATTGTCATGTTTCTTTGGACAAATACAAAGATATGGATTTATACACTAACAGCTGTCGTACTATCTGCTCATATAACACAGCTGAGCTCTATGAACCTCTCATCTAGTACAACTCCCCCATATCAGGTATAGAAAAGGATTAGTTCAGCAAATTACTTGCCTCCTCAGAGCAAGTCCCCAGTAATCATCAGAGGTGCCACTGCAATGATTAAAGTATACTGCACGGCAAGAGGTTTTATTTTTTTGATTTCATACAGTATGCAGTGAAATGACTGAAGGTCAGAGCATGTTTTGTGTCAGCAAATGTTTTTCAATTACTACAGTCTCATGGCTCTAAAAAGATTCATTCCTCTGAAGGGTCATGTGGAAATGGTAGTAGCATTAACAGTCAAATAACAAAATCAGATCACTCAATCACTGCCCTTTTGCAGTGCTGCCCGACTGGCGTGGTCTCTCTGTAGACCCTTCATCGCTTTCTTTTTGTCAATATAAATTATTTTTCTTCATACTCATTTTTTTTCTTGAAGACTTGTTGTGAACACAGATATGTAATGATTTAATGCGGAAAATGCTTCCAGTAAAAGCCTTTTAAACCCACTGTTCTCTCTTTTTTCACCCTCTCCATTTGGCTCAAAAGACAACACTTGTGCAGACAGTAAGACTGTGTTTGTAGTGCTTGCACAGTTAGTGGTCGATAATAACTATGATGATAATGGGATCCTGGCTAGTATCACATTACCCACAGCTGATGGCATAAAATGTGATTATCATTTGCCATTCAAGAATGGCAAATGATAAGACTGTCAGTACAGCTGTCTGTATGATCATTTTTAATGTAGATGTTTATATTAACAGTGTGTTTGAAGCAATTATTTCTCTTTTGTATTTTTCTAATTTATAGAAATAAAAAAACAACACTACTTTTCCTTTTCTTGACAGCCCCAATTGATTAATTACAATTGCAAGTTGAATAGAGGAATAGTGTTTTTTACTGTGTTAAATCTAGGAACCAGTATGAAGTACAATAAGCAGACATCATTTATTGTAAAATCCTACAAGTAAGAATGTTTTAATCACAAGAAATCAACATCAATTACTCAACTAAGATGACATCTGAGAAACAGCAGATAGTATTCATAACTGAAAAGTTTCTAAAGTTAAGATGAAAACTCAAATGAATCTTTTATCGTTTGATTAGTCTTTGGTTTCTTTGGTTCTGAAATTAGTT
The DNA here is from genome assembly GCA_015106755.1 of Etia nguti. Classification (NCBI taxonomy): domain Eukaryota; kingdom Metazoa; phylum Chordata; class Actinopteri; order Cichliformes; family Cichlidae; genus Etia; species Etia nguti. The sequence goes on from VUQG01014586.1 coordinate 22,678, forward strand.
TTATGATCAGCCCACTACTTTGTAATTATACTGTCCACACATTGTCAAATGAAGTACCTCTTTTTCTCCAACAGCTTACGTAAATGCACAATCTTTGTCGTATTTGCTTTGTTGTACTTACTTCTCTTGCTAAATCATCGGTGAACCAGTGGACATGAAAGACAAGGCTCTGTTTTCGTTTTGAGGAATGGAAATGAACAAGGAGAGCATTGTAGATTATTGAAGTGATGCTGCCTAAATTGTTTGTCAAGCTGGAGGGTGTTCTGTTAGTTTGCTCTCCAAAGCATTTCTCTTTTGCACTCTCAGCATGATATCTCCACCACACTTGGCTGTGTGACATTGGATTTAAACATCTGCAAAATCTCCTCTAGGCTGGTTTGGAGAGTGGAGAGTCTGTATTGTTCACAATGTCCTCATCAGCAGCAATAAACTCAAGACTAGAGGTCAGGAATACGGATAAGGAATACAGTTAATTACCCATCTGTGATTAAATTACATTATTATTCCAGTCAGTTTTACACAAAATATTCCAAAGACTAGATACTACCAGTGATACTGACATATTTCTGCTATAGGCTACATTTTGTGTGTAGTCTTATCTTGCCAACTCCAAGAACTCTTTAGAAATTGCATGGGAACTGCTACTGAATCCTAAATATAGCATTTATGTTTTTTTTTTCCTAGAGAGATGGGAAGGAAGACATGGGCATCCGCCTAGTTTGCATTCTGCACAGGCTGGGCGATTCAGGGCCTGTCAGGCAAGAGCTCTCTTTCTCTGAGGTGCCTTTGAGAGCTTGGGAGAAAGAGATGCATGTGAGGAGTTCTGAAGTAGTGTGAACTTCACACTCGCCTAATCTCTACTCTGGATCTGTCTGTCGTGCAGCGGAAGCACCAGCTAGCGGACCTGGCACTAATTCAATCACTGATTCATGATTGGCAGGGGAGCAAGCTGTAGCCCTGGGGAAGCAAAAAAAGTCCCTTTTGTCCTTAAAGAAAGATAGAGGGTAGAAAGGCTGTCTCCCTTTAGAACCAAACCAGTGGTTGCCATCTGTTGAAGCAGGAACTTTAAAGATCAAAAAAAAGGCAAGAGGAAGAGAAGAGTACACTGTTATGCCCCCTAAATACAAGCATAGACATTCTACTCATATATATTTAAAGTATATTCCCTCTGTCTTTCTCTTTAGTTTTTAAAGTGCATTTTGAAGGACTACTAACAGTTGCTGTAATGGTTGCTGGGGACATTCTTTAGTAAAGGAAAGATGCTATCTACATTATGCTACCATGCAGAACATCCAGCAAGGTTTTCAGCACATCAGTATATATTCATCAGTGTAAGCACATCAGTGAAAGCACATAATGAAGGGAAACCTGTTGCTGGTGATTGTTTTTTTTTCTTCCTATATTCAGTATAAATATACTAAACATATATATACCTGATATGTTTTCTATTTTTTTTTCCAGATATGTTTGCTATAAATTTTTTCTTATGAGCTTGGCACAAAACCTTCAGGCCTTAAATTCTTTTATAGCACTTTCATTGTACCTACTACCTTTTATATTTAACATTTCTAAAATGCATGTCAGTAAAAACATAAATAGGAATGGGTTTGTCTATAGTAATGTGTTTTTGACAGGTTAACTATAGTGCCATATATTAGCAAAAATATTCATGTTATGTCAAACTGTGACCTTTTTTTCTGCTACAGAAGATAAAAGGCAACATAAAAAGTAATTAAGTTACTTGTTAAGAAAAAATTATGTCTAAAATATGAGTTATCAATATGATAAATACCAATAAGACAATTCATTACAATCATCTTTTTCCATTCATTTCGCCATCAGTCCAACAATTTCATTTTGTCACCATGGCTATAGAAAACAGCACTGAAATACCAATAAATAATAATGCACAGAATCCAAAAAAGTAAACAAAAATTCTGTTTTAAAATTTAGAAACTGCCCCCTGTGTCCAACAAGGTAAGACAAATGAAAACATTCAGGCATATAATTGAGCTACAGTCTCTAAATACTTACAGGCACTGAATTAAGCCAAAGGGTTATCTCTTGCTCCATTATTAAATTTGGATGAGTCTTCTCCAGAGAGTGACAATATTATGAGAGGAATAATTCCATCTGTATGAATAATTAAAAATAAAGTTATCCAACTTTTTTCCTCTGTTCTGTCTTTAATCTCATGAAATCTGAATTATAAATCAGCCGTCACACTGCTCATCTGCACACTGTACTGCCTTCATCATTTCTGTGAAATCCCTGATTATGGTGATTAATATGAAATTGTATTCATATACCATCACTGGGTGTTAATATTATGATAGAAATGATTAGTCAAACTTTATTAGCAGAAACTGGTCAAACTGTAATTGAAAAGATGAAAATATTGTAAAATCTTGCATATGGGAAAACAAATCGTTCTAAAAAGATTTCATTTTGACATGATGGTCACATCTTTTAAATTGAATCTTATAATATTCAATCTTGAATCCTACTTTATTGAATCTTACGCGAAATCTCTGTTTGTTTCTACACAATTAGGAGATGAGCAACCAGAATTGGTACATAGGTCCATCATAGGTCCTTGAAGGGTCTTATTGGAATCATGTTATGTAATGTTATGTACAGTAGTAATCATGTCATCCAGGAGACACTTATTGACCATCTATAATGACCCATTATATGACCCATTAATGACCCTAACCCTCATAAACACATCTTTCTAAAAAAAATTTGCAATAATATCGCATTTTTATCCAGAAAACCAGAAAATGCCATCATTTTGCCTAGAAGCCACCTAACAACTGACAAAAATCACAAACAGTACTGTAGAGTATGTAATGGTTAAATAATATGTCAAAATTGACAATGAGATATCTTTTATGTGAATATTTAATGTAGAAGTAGGATGTCACTTGTTATTTACTGTTCTTCATTGCATAGTAAGTAGAATATCATAGGTTGAAAAAACAAACAACCAAAAAATCAGAACGAACAAAATCGAATTTTTCAGCAGGACATTGCTCAACATAATCCATCCCTCCATGTCACACACATACACAAAGCCTATAGGCACATTGTGAGGCTTTATTTGAAGCTGCTTAACACCACAGATCTAAATCCAGGCGTAATGTGTTATATATGGTTGAAATGAATATGCAGAGTTTGTCTGATGAGTTTTAAAGTCATCCTGAGAATGTAACTAATTCTGCAGCTGTCAAGGTGGATATTTAACTTTTTTTTAAAATTTCACTTGCTTTACTGTGAGCTGATAGGAATTAATTGGAGATCTACTTTTCTGGGCTCTTATATGTCTTTCATCATTCCTGCAAAAAAAAGAAGCACTTTTTTGTGAGAGACTCACTTCCTGGCAGTGCTTTCCAACATATTATGTGTATTATGTGATAGAGGAGATACTGCAATAAGCTTATCATGCTGAGCCACCAATTGGGAAAAACAAAACACATTGAAACAAGTCATTTTCTATATAAAGCATACACTGTGCCATCAAGTAAATCACAACAGATAAGTACAAAAGAAAGCTGCTAGATGAAAGCTGAAGAGAAAGAATCAACTGTGAAGTAAATGACTGTGAATGGATCTGCTTATGCCAATAATTGTCTTGTGCTTCTGGGGGCGAGTGAATGGTCAATCGAAACAGTTCAAAAGCTACACTATTAGTGATGCAGAGTGTCACCTCCATCAGGGGATATAGAGAAGCAGCCCCCTGGCCCATAATAGGCTAGTGATAAACCAACCACACTGGGACTTCCATAAATGACTGAGGCATTTGATCTGAAGTAAGGAAGGACTTGTGATGGAAGCTGGCCATTTTTGGTTTTTGTAATAAACACTAGCTACAAAATATATAATTTTTGAATTCTGAATTTCCCATCTTACTGCAGCAATATAATGCCACATATTAAATAGTATGACTACAGATTTTAAAACTCAATGTGCTAGATATAGACTTTAAACAGCTGTATATCTTCCCTAATTTTCAAATATATACAGTAATAGGCTGTTACTTCTGTTCTGAAGCAAAGATGCAGAAGAAAAAAAGAAGAATTCCATAGCATGCTGGATTCTTAAAAATGTATTCAATGACTAGATTTATGCAGAATGCATTGCGGGTGTTGCATAATGCAGTGTGCTTGCCTAGTTTAAGAAATGCAAATCACCTGATGTTGATGGAATCCAATCAAGTTGATGGAATCCTTCCACAGCCATGGCTATAGAATATTTGCGATTCTTCCCTTCTTCAATTTACAAAAGTAAAAAAGACAGTAAGAGAGAGATACAAGTAGTGAATAGAGGGAGAGTGAAGAAATGAGAACAAAAGCTTAAAAGAAGGTAGTAGCTTTGTTTTGTAGAATATGACAGAAGCTTTTGCTGCATTTCGTTCTTATGATTAAACAAAGGATGAAAAATGTTAAGGAGCACAAGAGGAGTACACTTTAAATGGGGTAATATCTCATTCATGAAGGACGCCACTGTGACGTCTTTTAGAAGAATGCTTTTTTGTGGCAAATTCTCAATTCTTCATAAAAATTATACAAAAAAAGCACTGGTTTTGTTAGTGTTCTCATATAGTCTCCCGTCTGTCCTTCCCTCCCTCAGCATTCCTGCTCTTCTTAAGGTGCGAACTGTTAGGGTACTTTATCGATCAGCCATCAGAGGTTTTTTGGCACTGTCTGCTTTCTGCTGTATGTGGAGAGGCTTGCTTGTTATTTCAGTCATTGACTTTTATAATAGACAGTGAACTTCAAGTTATACTTGTATCAATATCTGTAGAAAAACACTGTTTACAAATCGATAACTTTAAACCTGAAGCCGAATTAATTAAGACCAACTGACCCATGTTGTTCCCTGTATCTGATGTGGATATTCCTAAAAACCTACATTATATCATATTTTAAAAATTATTTAAAGGCTTAACCATGTAATGAAGGTTACTCAGGAACTCTTAGAAGAGTGACAAATTAACAGTTACTTGAGAATTTAGACGTAACTCACAAGATATTTCACTTTGGGATTTCCCACTAACCGAACAATTGTAGCAGGACAACAGTGTGCAACAGACATCACTTTGAATCAGCATTGGGTGACAGTTCCTTCTTTTGAACCTCAGCTCCAGCACCTCCCAGACTCTTAACCTCCCGGAAAAAAGGTTCAAACAACTAAATCGATAGCAATTTAGGGAAACACTCTTGTCACTTCCTTCTTCTTCTTCTTCATCTCCCACCACCCAGACTACACCCTAGGAGACAATTTGCTGTGCGACACTGCTCTGATAGGACAACAAAGAAGGCCTAGGACAAATGGCTCTTTGGAAAGAATTGATGGGACTTTGATCAGACAGGTCCACAGATAAATGTGATTCATACCACTAAGTGTAAGAGATGGCATGCCTTCTTTATGTCTCACATGAACTGTGGATTTACGTAGCCTGGCCTCTGCTTCACCGTAAGGAAAGGCATCAACTTCCATCAACCCATGATTGCTAAGGATGCAAAATTTGCAAAAACTGAAAGATAATGAAGGCAGATATGGTATTGTGGGGTGATAAACACCGAGACTCAAATCAAGAATATCCAAATTATATTTGCCAGTTGGTAGGCATGCCCATGAGTTTAGCAGTATGTGGTTAGCAGTATCTGGTCTAAATCTTTTGACTTATTTGAGCTGCCCTACTAAGTCCTGATGTACTAAATAGAGGACACCCTAGGCTTTCAGTTGATATCCCATGTTTTTGGGTGGCCTTTTCTTTTAGCGCTAAAGAGGAAGGAAATCACAAAAAAAGTTCAATGGGAAGATTCTTTTTTTCCTTGGTTCTCAGGAGTACATTATGTTTTTGTGATCCAACTTTTTTCTCTTTTTACTAAGAAACTTTCTTTAACCTGTCTTCCACTCTTTGTTTTGCAACCCCCATAATAAGTCCAGTACTGTAAGAACCAATCATACATTTCAAATGATTCTGTGTTGAACCGCTTTGTCATAGCAACCCACCTTTCTTGCTACACCTGACTATCGGACAGGGCTGGACGATATGGCCCCAAATTCATATCTCGATATCCTTTAGCTGGATGGCGATATACGATATATATCTCGATATTTTTTTAAACCCATAAAGTAGGAACAAAAAGAGAGTTCTTAGTCAAAGCTGTGTCCCAGATCTCACACAGGCACTTTTATTAACATACAGCGCAGATGAACATGAAAAAATTACTCCGAAATAAATTATCAGCATTTATTAAATAATAATGCTCCATAAATCAAATAAAACAAATCAAATAAAACAATGTTGTTTTTGTACATAACAAAAAGCTCACAATTGTGCAGTCAAAATGTAAACTAAAAGACGCTGAGCATAATAACAAAGACAGACAGATTTCGCAGCTGCTCTGTTCCCAAGTTCTACTGCGTGACTGACAGCCTTGAGTTTGAAATCCGCTTCATAACCATTTCTCTTACAGGTGCCATTGTGGTCATTATACACACACACAATACGGTAATATTACGGTAATATTACTCCGCGAGGCTCCTGACTACAGCAGCCGTAATGCTCCGACAATCCATCAAGCTGTGCATCTTCGTAGCTTACCAAAGTCATACTAAAACATTTTTGACAGATTGCTGAGTGCCGTGTACTACATAAAAGTTCGCGGTCAGTAAGC
>VUQG01014593.1:3901-17208 GCA_015106755.1 Etia nguti
AAAAAAAAAAGAGCAATATAAAAAAAAAAAAAAAAAAAAAAAAAAAAATAAAAGGGAAAAAAAAAAAAAAAAAAAAAAAAAAAAAAAAAAGTGTACAAAACTAAGAAAAGGAAATTCAGAGTTTCCTCTAAAATTTGGCTTCTGGGACAATCATTTTTAATAAATAGATATCAAAATCAGGACAATGTTAGTGAGAGAATAAAACACGAGCATATTAGTGGTATAGAAGTAGCTGATACTCACATGTGTCGGCTCGGTTAGTTGACGTATCTTCCCTCCTTTACACTGTTAGCAGTTTCTACACATATTGCAATCTTCCCACTCTTGAACTCTTCCTTTCTGCGCAGTGCAAAGTGTTGCTTAAGAGTTCAGAATAGCTGAAATAGGAAGCTGTCATCTTTCTCACTAACACGTCGTCAAAAGGTTTCGCGGCAAAATTTTCTTAATTTTCTCAAATTCAGGTAAGGCGCTCATGCTCGCCTGCTTCTGCCTCCTGCTCACGCTGGCATTTAATGTAGTTTCAGTTTTCATGTGAATGTTCACGACACCTTCTTCACCCTTCCCTCCCCCCCTCCAAGTCTGCCTGTGGTTAACCCAGCTCTGAGCACAGCGTGGAGAGAGAAAAAATACAGCTTGTTCTCTAAAGAGCTATGTGCCTATTTTTTTACTCTCTCTGCAGCACCTTTCTTCTGATCCAATGGTGAACTGTAAAACCATCAAAGCAAAGAAAAGACAGTGGTCTGAGAATGCTTCACCATGTCTTCATCTCTGTGACAATTATAGACAAACATCATCTGATTAAAGTAAGAACACACAGATGGTTTTACTTTTCATGTCTGAGGACTCGCTCACGGCGCAGGATGGACAAAGTCATTGAGACTCAGTTCCAACAACTTCTTCAAATGGTGCAGAAATGCTGAGTCTGGGTTGAATGAATGGATAAATAAATAAAAGCATGCATCGTGACATTATTGAAAGATTGATTAGTGATATAAACATTTTTTCTAAAGACCAGATTATAAGGAAAAATGTATACAAATGAGGAAATTTAAAGCTACTCCACTTATTGTCAGAGTGCAGCTGGTTATCCTTTAAAGCCTGACTTTCTTTCCACTGTTAGTCTCAAGCGGAGTTCCTGGGCTGGCTGATCTCTCTGGATCCACCCCTGGATGAAGTTTCCCCTGGTTTCCTCCTTCCTACCTGCTTTAGATTATTATTATTATTATTACTATTATTATTATTATTATATCTGTGCTAGAGGCTGCACCAATTCTTTGCCAGGTCGTCATCGCCATTATGGTGAACTTTAGGCCAATTTTATCACCTGTTGTTTGTGATCACCTGTCTGTAGTAATCCTGTCTCTCTACCTGCTCCCAGCTCTCTTGGAAATCTTGCCTCCTTGGAAATACGCTTGTCAGCTGCCTGTGGAAACCTCCAGCCAGGCATGGCCAACTCATCACCATCTCTCCGAAACGTGTCAAGAAGAAGGAGGACTCACCTGATCACCAGCCTGCCCACTCTCTGCCTGTTGCTAGCTTTTGGCTTGCCACCTGCCACCCACAGATGCCCTCCATGACTCCATTCATCTACAGTACAAGTGTTGTAGGTACATTTATATTTTACAAACTCTTCTCTGTCAACAATATGCCTCTTCTGAACTGCTGTCAACTTCGTATTTCCTCTCTGGCAGAGCTCCTCTCCACTTGTTCTTCACAGTGATCACAACAAGAGCGCAACAAGCTACCCTAAAACAATCCAATGATAAAAGCAATACACCTGCAGAAATATTTTACTTTCATCCGTGAAGGATAAAATGCTCTACAAAAATTACCGAAGTGCCTGAATGTTCCACCGCAGCTACGGGACGCTGTTCTGTGGGTAGACGAGCGATAAGGAACGCTATGTTCGGAGGAAGAAAGCACAGAACACCAACATGAAAACCTCACTCTAGCTGTGAAGCACAGTGGAGGGAGCATCATGGTTTGTGGCTTTTTTGTTGCCCCAGGTTGATGGTAACCATGCAGTCATCGAGGCAACAATGAATTCTAATTGCATTAAGAATTCTTCAGAAGAATGTGAACACGGTGTAAAGCTGTGTTTGGTGACAATAACCCAAAGCATGAAAAGTGGATCAACCACAGGATGGCTGAAAAAGAAAAAACTAGCGCTGAACACGGTGTTTTTGCATTTCCAGCACAGACCTGACCTCAGCCCAGTGGTTCTCAAAGTTTGTCTGGCGCGCCCTACTTTAGACACTGAAAATAGTGCACTCGCCAGACACACTAACCCCACAGTATTTTATAAACCATTATCAATAAAAGCAAATTCCAAAAAGTTGATTCTGTTCATCTGGTATGTCCAGATCAACAGAACCTTTTGAGATTTCCTTACCTGGAGGATTGAGTATGCATGTGTGGTTAATATTTCCTCTTCACCTCTGTGTCAGTCACATAAGTATCTACAAGACACATCCAATGGAGGTTTTTGCTGCTAAAGGAGGTGCAAGTGAGCAAGCCTAGTGTAGTTTACTCACTTTTGCCAGCCTGTTACATGAGTGATTATATAACATGTTCAAGGTGTGAATGGAAAAATTGTTTTGTTTTTTGTTAGTTTAGTCACTTTGTCCATATTTGCACCTTACGACTAATTGCATTTTGAATAACCAGTGTATAAATGCTTGTAAATGCTTGTAATTCAAAATCAGCACTTTTTCTTGCAACTTTATTTAGAAAAATTGAAGTATTGGAAGTAAAGACTGGACTGAACGTCTTTGAGGCTATTTTCTGTCATGGTACCTCATCTCAGCCTTACGCAGAAACCACAGACTGAGGTGTTGCTGTTTGGTCACCATTTCCGTGGCAAGAAGACTTCTAGTTTTACTTTTAGAAGCAGCATTGTCACACCTGCAGCTTAAATCATATCCTGCCAACACCATGACAGTGTCAATAACCATCAGTTTAAAACCAGATTAAAACTTCCTCCCCATGTCGATGTTGCTTAGTTTGTAAAACAACTACAGAACCAGAGATTATGCACATTCTGTTACGTTCAGATCAATGCATGCAATCAGTAATAAAACTGACTTTGGGAGATCCTTGCTGTTTATCTACTGCTGTCATCGGGTCTGAAATGGTTCATGCAAAAGTATTTTGTTCTCAGAGCTTATTATTGAATACTTGCATGTTAACACAACTACAATGCTAAAATGAAACTACACACGTCAGCTCGTGTTAGTATTCACCTGAAAATACCAGTGTGCAAAATAAAGCCTTGAAAGCACGGTAGCAGAATTTCATTCAATTTATATCATAACAAACTATATCTGACGCAACACTGGGGTAATTTAATGTGCACTGACATGAGGCCACCTGAAAAATAGACCTATGATGATAATTTCCAGTTCCATATTTTATTCTCAGACTCTAAAAAAGAAGGTTTCCATTCATCTTTATTAATCTTACAAGCGTATGCAAATGGTAAAGTATTATTTAACCTGTTCATGCTTTGGGCAAATTCATATACTTAATGACAAAATGGTATGAAGGATTTTTTTCACTTTAATATGCACCCATATAGTAAATGAGGACTTCATAAATTTACTTTCATTATGTTGCATGTTCACATGCCTTTGCAATTTACCTATATGACAGTACATGGCAATAACATGAACGTGACGAAAATGCATAAGATGACATGCGGGGGCGTAAAGAGACGATTTTGTAGGTTTGAGTTAAATGTGTTAAGTACATTTATACAGCATTATGAAACATAGAAGTAGCTTAGGGCTCAAAAACATGAAACTAGTGTGGAAGTGACTTAAACCTGCGTCCTATCTGAAGACCACTCGATAGCAATAGCTGTGGCTGCAAAAAGACTTTCAGTCCTGTAGAGGTGTGTGGTAAAGCAGCTTTCTGACTTGAACTCTGTGAACACTTTACTGGTGAATTTATAGGCTCAATTGTTTGTTGTGTTGTCTTTGTAATATATTATTTAAAAATGTAGAATTATCTATGATCATAACATGGTAGCTACAGTCATCTTGTGTACTGTCTATGGCAAGGGTGTCAAATATTACGCCCTAAGCTCAAACAGAAGACTTGTAGTTTTCGTAGGTTTAACATCTTTGCCTCTTAATGAAGACCCCCCCCCCGGACCATTCACACTACACCAATGTAATTAAGTAACAGATAAACAGTATAAACAATTAAATAACAAATGTTTTTTACTATAGAAATTTCTGTTTTAATATTACAGGACAGTCTGGGCAATTATATATTAAGATATTCCAAAGATTAAATATGCCGTTACACTTCTTTACACCGAGACTGTATACTGTAAAATGAGTTTGACATCCCTGGTCTATGGTCTGAAGAAAGCTGGCTTTGGCTCCTCCTCTTCCTTTTAACCCAGCTTTCCTCTCATTGGCTGCTTCTTGTAAACAGGAGGCTTAAGCAACATGAGAGTGGACCTTCTACATTCACAGCCAATGCTGTGTGCCTGATGTGACCATAATAAGCTCCTCTCTCTGACATCATACAGAGCCAGTTAAAAAGAAACCAGGACAAAACTGTTAGAAAACACCCATCACTGTAATAGTTTCAGAAACAGGGCAAGATCATAACAGGACCAGTTTATATATCAAATGTGTGCACTTTTTTTTAAAAGTTTGTCAACAAGATTTTTAAATATTTTGAAGTATGACAAAATTAGGCACACAAGGCAGACTGAATCTTATCACGTTACATAGGTTACTCTATGTGGAGTACCTGGTGTTTTTGAGCTCTCCTGTAAAATCAGTTTCCTTCGAATTAATCTAAGATGTTCATTCATTTGCTATAATGAAATGCTTGCAGAGCCTGTGAGAAGTTGGAAAATGTTGAAGAGTAACAGCCTGTTTGGGGGAAACGGCATTCATTCTTATGCAGATTTATGCAGGTAGGTGCTCCAAAAAACAATCTACACCATATGGGGTTTGGAGTACACTGAGGCTGCAGGGCTAAAGCGGTATTTTCCTGTGTGACAAGGGCAGCAGTGGAGAGAGAGAACTCAAGGCTCTGAGAGGAAGCTGCCATGAGGATGGAGTTTGGGAGATCCACTACACTGAGGTGTGATACAGTATTATTACAGAACACATAATAAAGAAAAAATATTAGCATTGATTGAATTTGCAATCTTAATATTCAAATTCAGGTGTTTTCAGTCTCATTGGTACCAGTGTAGAAAGTTAAGCCACTTGGCCACAAACATTTGTGACAGAAAGAGTCGTTCTAAAGAGCTCACTTAATTCAAGAGTACCACTGTAACCCTTCGGGAATCACAGCAACTCAGATATGAAGTATACAAAGTGGCGTTGCCGAGGTGAGGTGATGGTGTGTAAAAGTCACCAAGACCCCCCCTTCGGCTTTAACGTCAGCACAGAAATGTGCACCAGGAGCTTCACAGCAGTGGTTTCCATGGCTGAGCAGCTCCTGTAGGTGTGTTTTGCATGTGGTCCTATACTTTGTCCAAGTAGCATACATAACCACAGTTTAACCAACTTCTCTCTGAAAGACTCAACAGAAGTGAAAATGATCAGTTTTGAAAAGGTAAAATTTATTGCAGGGGGTTGCACTGGTTCCTGTAACATTGTACAGATCTTAATGTTACTGCATCCACCCCAGTATTTTTAAACCCACAAATCAATTCATGATCTCACAGCGATCACACAAGTTTACAATAAAACCAGATCTTCTCATGCCCCCCATGCCCCAAAATTAAAGGTTTAGACTTTCTTTTGCATTTTTTACATTGCTTTTTCTTTTTTTTTTGTTTTTGTTTTTAAACATCATTAAAAAGAAATTAAACACATGAGGAACATGAAAAACATGGTAAATTACAAATTGAGACATTTTAGAAGAGCCATGTGCCCAACTGCGGTCACCTATCAGGAAGTTAATTTTGTTAGTGGGAAAGTTATCAGCACAACAGGTTTTGGCTTGAAGGGAAACAACACAGCATCTAAAATAGCCCGGTTATCTTCACAGAAAAGATAATTTTGAAAAAAAAATATCGCATGTTCAATCGCTGGTTTGCATATTCGTCTGAGCCACTGTGAAGTGCAATAAGGTGACGGTGAAATGGCGCCTGTTTTAGAGACATTAACCACAACGCACATGCACACGCGATGTGCTGCTGCAATATAGATAAATGAACAATAGGTTCTGTTGCAACATAAAATCTGCCTGTCCACAGAGAAAGCAATAAACAGTTTAGATTGATTTAAGAAAGAAAGAAAAAAAAGGTGAAAAGCTGAAAAAAAAAGTGCAAATGACTGATATAAACAGATGTGTAAAACACCGAGGTGTCAGATGTCCTACGAGTCCACCACAGCCTCACTTCCAGGTAACCCCCCCAGTATCATGATGTCACTTCATGGGCCGACTCCAATCTGTGACATCACCACAGTAGCTTCATTTAATCAGGGAGCTTTTTAACGGAGTTACTCCTCAGCTTTGGGTTCTGGTGGCGCTGATGCAGAGCTCGCCTTGGCCGTAGCTCCTTTGCTTTCACTGGCCTTCTCTTTTGCATCCTGACTGTCGATCTTGGCGTGCTCCTTCTTCACCAGCTCTTCCAGCTCTGCCTGGAGAGACGTAACGAACAATCAAGAGCTTAATGCAGCTGAGGCACTGAGATATGGAGCCCACAGTGGTGGCAACAAGAAAAGCTACAAGAAAAACTAGATGCAAAACTAGATCAAAAAAGTGAACAGCAAAAAAAACAAAACAAAAAAGAAAAAAGGTGAGAAATGGTCCACACGCAAACATTTTGGTTTTAGTGGTTGTCTGTTGACACCTCTACAGTACAACTGTTGTCACTCTCATTTGCACCAAAGCCGGTGAAATGGACTCAGTGGTTTCTGCTTCCCAACAAGACAGACTGATACCCTGAAGTTAAAATGACTTTATGTTATACTTTGATGATCAAATGTTCCCATCACTTTCTGAACAGTGTTTATTTGTGTTAACCTTACACACGATAAGCATAAAAACACTTAACATAGGACAGCATCCTTGAAAGGAGACATGTAACTTACCTTCCATCCCAGAAGATCAGCTAGAGCCAAACATCCATCATCACATGTACTAATGTGAGCTACATCTCTGGAGAGAGAGGAAAATAAACAGCAACGTGTTAGCTCAAAACAACTTTTTATTTCTAATATTCAGTGACAACACCGGCACCGCTTATCTTTTACACTATAAACTGAGCTTACTGAAGAAAGCAGTTTAAAAATAACCATCATTTTAATTGATTTGCTTTTTGTTTGTTTTTGGCACAAGATCCTAATAAATTAAACTCACTGCTATCACTAGAGCTTTCTTGGTGATTTAAGGGAATCTGATAACTTTCGATGACTCTTTAGTTTCATAGAAACTTTTTAACAAGTCAGCTACTGAGCAACGTAATTATAAATGAGTTCAATCATTAATGTAGTGAGCAGTATGAAACAAATGTAGTATATTCAAAGTACCTACCAATTCCATTTAGGACTTCATTATAGATAAGTCTCTGGTGCCCTCTGGTTGTAAAATGGTGAACTGCATGATGTGTGTTCATATATTCTGTGCACCAGTCTGAACTTACAGCATACATTTCACATAAAAATAACTAAATCATAAAACAAAAATCTTTTCCTGAGTATCTGTTAAACTATATTTGACTAATATATTGTGCAGCATAATGTAAAGGTACAGCTACAGTACACTGCACTCATTAAGACCTTTTGTTTATCTTAGTTTGTAGTAAACCGCAAAGGCAGAGTAAAGCCATGGAGAGGAGTAGCTGTGTCTCAGTATCACCTGTAAGCCTTGTCTGAGTCAAAGTCCATCCCTTCTCCAAAACCAAACAAACCCATCATGGGATTAACCTGCACAGAGACGCACATCAAAACAAGCCTGCACAAAGAATCCAAGAAAGAAGGAAAAGGAAGCAGTGAGTGCTTACCTGCCCTGCTTTCTCCATGTTAATGAGCAGTCTGGGGCAACTTTTTGAAACCCTAAATGAAAAAGAAACACACAGAATAAGGTTTTCGCCAGAGCAATCTACATGAAATTATAAAATGTGGTTGAGTGCAAACGCTCTCAAACAAAACTGCTGCAGGACTGTGGTCTTCTACCAGATGATTACTGCAGCAGTCTCTGTGCTCAGACAGGAATGTGAAAGTTGAACTGCAGTACCTGCTGACTAGACTCGCAAATGGTTGGACCTGAAGGGACGTCCCCATAACGATGAGAAGGTCGCAACGAGGAAAATCCTGACAGGTTTAACAAAAAAAAAAAACCAAACATTATTTACTGTTACAAAGCAGCTGCATCACATCCCTTCAAAATATGCCAGCACGCTCACAAACCACTGATGTCCACTCACCATCTTCATTGAAGTAAAGAATCGGGCAGGTAGGTTCTCTCCAAAGAAGACAATATCTGTGCAAGGAAAAGCAGAAGAGAGAGACTTTCTAAAAGTCATGGGTGAAACTCGACATTACTAACATTTAAATAAATGAACAGACAGGAACGGGAACAAGAGAGGACGGACCTGGTTTAACCAAACTGCTGCACTTGTCACATTTGGGAATGTCATCAGAAAAGATTTTCTCTAAAAGACAGCGGGACAAGGTTAAAATTAAGGTTAACAAGTGTCTCTTAATCAGACCAACTCAACAATCCAAAGCAAAAAAAAAACAAAACAACAACAACAACAACAAAAAAAAAAACCAACAAAAAACCCCCCACACCTTTCATCCAGTCCAGGCTGTACTCCTTCCGGCAGCAGAAGCTGACACAGTGTGACGTGTAGAACGTCCCGTGAGCTTCGATAAGGTCGTCTCCCTCGAGCCCGGCTACTCGCTCCAGCGTGTCGATATTCTGAATGAACACAGGTGGTAATGTAAATGCAGCAATAGTGACTTTATTCCTGAAAAGCGGAGTGTTCCTCCTACCTGTGTGTAGCAGCGTCTCAGGATGCCCTTGTCTTTCAACATCTTCATGAAATAGTGACAGATTGTTGGCTAAACACCCGCAAAAGTCCAACATGAGAGAATGAACACACTGTGAGGCCGTTTGTAGTTTTCTATATAACAACATACGTGACAAATAATCAGCAAGCGTGTGTTGTACCTTAAACTGTCCTGGGTAAAGCTCCCTTGCCAAGGCAAAGAATGGCTCTGGATGTTTCTGAGATACGAGATGGAGAAAAAGATCTTTTTTTTTTAAAATAACAATTTCAAAAAAGTCACAAGACGACTTTGAAAGCGTTAAAGCCAAAGCCTTGAAGTTGATCTTTTATGTGTTTACTTATTTTACCCTGTTACAGTGGTGCGTGTTCATATTAAACATGGCCAAAGACAGAGGCAGCCAATCACAAGAAACATGGTTTAAAGGGAGGGCAAAGAAAGCTACAAGAGATATGTTTCAGATAGTGGATGATGTGAGGGGCTTATTTTGAACTGTGAATCATGGGAACCTACTCTAGGAAAGTCCAAGAATAAAAAAAATTGAGCTGAAAATGAACATAAAAAAAGTACAGGTTAAAATTGTAGTTCTTTGACTGAAATATGAGTTTTGGTTTAATGTGTTGAATGCGAGGCTGACAGTAATTAATATGTTGTTTTTTGAGTCAATATTAGCAAATAAAAAGTTGTTTAAGAAACGAGTAGGAAATGGGAAAAGTTTTATGGACACTATGATCCCTCAAGCATGTCCAAAACAATCTCTCACAAACCTTAAAGTAATCTATCTGGAAAATAGCCTCTGGGTAAGGCAAGTTGTATTTTTGCAGGTTTGCATACAGGCCAGTTCCTGGAGACCGAAAATCTGGGATTCCAGCAGCTGTAGAAAGAAATGATGTTCAGTTACTCATTAACAATAATAATGATAATAATAATAATAATAATAATAATAATTCATAAAACAGATGATCTTTAAGCAGTTTAAGTGCTTATTCTGTGATATAAAAGCTGAGATACTCACATGTGGATATTCCTGCTCCAACCATGCAGATGATGTTTTTACCTGCATGAAAGCAGAGAAGCTTGCGGCTCAATCAATAATAACTGCATTGTGGAAACAGGCTCGTAAGCGGTAAATCGATCCACTCCGGTGGAGGGGCAGAGTGGAGGCGGGCAAAGACTCACATTTGCCGCTGTTTATGTATCGCGCCACTCCATCCAGAGTCAGCTCATCCAGGACTTTCTCAGCTGAACCGAGGCCCAGCGCGCTGGAGAAGAGGTTGCGCAGGAAGTCCACTGATGGGAACACAGGGAAAATCAGATAAAGGCAGAAATCAATACATTCAGTCAAGTCAAGAGGCAGCTCCTAGTCTGATAAAACATGGCTCAGCACAGCCACTGCATTAGCAGGAAAATGCAGAGGACACTGACGCTGTTTAGTCACAAGTAGGAAAGTATATCTTGGGATTTGGACTACTAAGAAAAAGTACATTATACTGCTGGATTGGCACAATGGTCAAACTAACAGCAGAAATATATATAACAGGGAACCAGTCCAATCACTGGATGTAAGCAGTGAAGTAAGAGTGAAAATGAAAATAGAGAAGTTATAAATCCCGTATCTGTATGTTCACGTACTGTCTGCGTCTCCTGCAGCCTCGTCTTCACTGCTGTCGTCGGATTGTTCCTGCATAGCAAACAATACTAACATTTACAAGCATATCACATTCAGCTACACTGCACTGAAATATTGCTGAACAGCTTTACCACCTCTTCCTCTCTCAGACACTGACAAATGAGGGCTTTGTTTGGATTATGTCAAGCTGACGGACATTAACCACACCTCGCTTCTAACATTCACCGTTTCACACACACTACTATTCTCACCTCTGGTTCGGGAGTGACCTCCTCCTCTTTTTCAGATTTAGGAAGTTCTACAAATGTAAAAATAAAACAGCACGTCAAACTCACCGCACAGTTTCACGTAAAACTAATGCACCTAGCTTTGAAGCTAGCTACACTAGCACGCAGAATCAGCGACACATTCTTGAAGTTTAACCGAAATTTAACAATCATACATCCGTCCTACCTGACGAATCAGACATTTATCCGTCTGCTGAGGCTCTTACACCACAAGGGTACTGATGACAACCGATTTAAATGCCGAATTTTAAGAAGTTATGAGAGATATCCAACACACAGCTAGCTGTTCTGTTGTTGTCCGTCACAAACGCGGTCCGTGCTTACTCTTGTGTTCAGCTTCACAAGAAAAGTCTGTTCCTACCTTCACTTCGGGACTCTCGATAAGAATATTTGAATCCAGATACTCCGAAACACTGCTCAGTGGTGTGGTTCAAACCAAAACACCCACATCATGTGGTCAAGGTTAATTTAGAGTTTGATGTGCTTCACCCAAGTTTCGACAAGTGGGTAGTGCTGCAAAGTTACGTATTGATGTAACACCAAGTAAAGACAGGGCCAGTATTGCCCATACCAATACCGATACTGACACTTTTACCCCATAAAGGCAGCTTATGTAGCGGGACCAGTGTGTTATGACTTCTGAGATGAATCATAATCAATTTCGAAATTCTGAACACATTTTAATTACCAATAAATCACTGTGATTTTTACTTTCCACAATAATTAGTGAACACAACAAAACGCACCTTTCAACTTTGTGTTTTGAAACTCTTTTTTGATGTAAATGTGGCTGTCTTTAAAGTACTTTGGATCAACTTCTGGTGAAATGTTTAGTTTTTTTAATAATGAAAAAAATAAGATGTCACAGTCAACACATAAAAGTTCAGACATTTTTCAAAGTGCATTTTTGGTGTATTCTTTTTCGCTTCCAAAAATGCAGTGGATTACATACTGAACTTTGAGGACAGAAACAAAGTATTAATCCTGTCATGCTAGCATCGATCCAATGCCAATAACAGCATTGGTATATTTGGAAAGTTCTTAACTGCTACTTCGTGTGTAGAAAAAAAGTAGACAGACTCAGCCCTAAAAGAGCTTTAAAATTAATTTATATTATTGTATAATTAATATATATTTAAGAAATAAAACATTGCCTCCAGGTAAATCATGATTAAAATTATGTTATCATAATAATAATAATAATAATACATTTTGATCATTACTTACAGTTTATACCATAAAATACTTTGAAAATATTCCAGTATTCCTTGGGTGACGTAATCATTTACAGTGTAATTTCTAGTTTCTCATTTCAGATCTCAGGCTGACAGGTCACATGCTCCTTTTTCTTTCATATCAGATAAAACTTTTTAAAAAAAAATAAAAATAACTGAATTCACGGTGAGTGTGATTTCCACCAGAGCATTTGTTTGAATTTTTTTTAAAATTATTATTATTTCAATTTTAATGGTCACTGTTCAACTGGTCACTCCCGTGGAAACATGAACAGGCATCAGTGAATATCAGGGAATCTGATTTTCTAACATACGATTTAAGGTCAGAAAACTGGCCATAAATGTGACAATTATTTTGCCCGCAAACTCAAACAATACTCAGGGTAAATTACTAAATGAGGACCATTTTGACTTTCTCTTGTTTATTTTCATTTCCCATTAAATAATTAGCTGCATTCATTCACACTTCATTCCACCATAGATGAATCATGTTCCACAAAATGTATTGGTTACTTATGTTACTTAACATTTGAAATTATTAGACATTTTATACTTTAACATAGCTTCCAGTACTATCTAACATAACAAAATAAATGCTACCAAATGACTCCAGATGGTATATTTACATACAAAAGTAGCAGCAGTTTCTTCACCCACATTCACTCTTCTCTCATAGGTGTCTTCATCAGTCCATTGACACTGCTACAGAACAAGGCTCACACTGGATTATGGGCTTTAGTTTCCTCACATAAGCTCCTGAAGTACAGATTACAAATACATACAGACACGCTGTGATGTGTGACAGCATCGCTTGCGCTGCCTTTAAAACATGTGACAAGAATTCATGAGTAAAGCTAACAATAATTGTCACACTCTTTATTCTTTGTCAGTCTTTATTATATTTACACTTATTTTTATATTTACACTTATATTTACATGCAGCAACAATTGAGACAGAAACGGTTTAGATGGCATATAGATTTACATCACATATGTGTACATACCTATAAACTGATTGTGGTTTAAAGCAACCCAGTTTGTTCCACATTTCCTGTTCTTTTTTTTTGTGGGGGGGTGGGGGGGGGTTATCTAATATGATGTTGTCTATATTTAATCACATTTGACTTCATAAACCAAGTCTGATAGATGAGGTTAACGTGAC
>VUQG01014593.1:17228-31671 GCA_015106755.1 Etia nguti
TTTTTTTTTGTTTGTTTGTGTGTGGGGGGGGGGGGTGGGGGGGGTTATCTAATATGATGTTGTCTATATTTAATCACATTTGACTTCATAAACCAAGTCTGATAGATGAGGTTAACGTGACAGTCATGGTGACAATGTTGGCCTGAAGAGCAGATCTGCAGCCATTTGGCAACCAGTTGTGAGAGAAAAATTAGCATTCCCTGACCAGTTGCAAATAGTTGCTGGAGGTTGATGGCAGACACTGAGAAAAATGCCAAATCCCAGTCATGCAGGCCTAAAGACCAGTCAGTGACCCCCGGCAACCACCTGCTTCTAAGGAAAAATGTATATTCTAGGAATGGTTGGCAGTGGTTCCTGGAGTTTGCTGGCTCTTGCTGAGTGAAATCAGCTGCAAAGAAGATGTTGCACCAAAACCCTCCTGGTGATTGCTGTGGTTGGTTCAGTGTTCATAGACAATCCTGTCACTTCCAGTCAAACTACAAAAGCAGCAACATGCTACCAACCACAGCAATCATTGAGAGGTTTTTGCCAACCAGACAGAGAATACACATTTTCCCTAGAAACATGTGGTTGCCATGGGGTCGTTGACTGCTCTGTAGGCAAGTGGTTGTATCACATCCAATATGGTGGACAGCAGTGATGAAGCTATGCAAATCAGTCAGTTAAAAATTTCAATTATTGTCATTTTTCAAGTCTGAATGGCTGAAATGAGCATAACAGACTGCCCCTGTCTGTTTCCTCTCTGATTTCCATGCCAATCCATGTGCTACCTCTGTCTTTGTATTTGCTCTTCTTCTTGTTCCACCTTCCTCAGATTGTGGTCGTAGCCATTAGCTGTGATCCGGCACTGTGGTAGCATTTCCTCCAGCAGGATGATGACCAGGCCAGGATTTGAAATCCCAGGGAGGGATGAGACATTCAGATGCTTCAGTCCCCTGCAGCAGGTACAGAAAGTAAAAGCAAAAAGGATTACTTATTATAACAACTATCACTGGTGATATCAACTATGATATTGATGCTCATTTACTTGAGATTCCTGAGCGCAGCCAGGCCGCCTGTGGTGATGCGTGGACAATGAGAGATGTCTAGCTCCTCCAGAGAGTCCTGGAACATATTGAGCCTGGCCAGGAACCAGTCGTCCACTTCAGGACAGCCTTTTAATTTTAGAGTCCGCAAAGATCGCTGCTTCTCTGTGGTGACATAAATCAGATCAGAAACTAGACTTGCTTGCTGAATATCAAAGAAATTAATCATCAGCAAGTGAAAAATGAAGTTTGAGCTCAGTACCCAGATTTTCCAGTCCTGTGTAGTTGATGATGGTATAACTCATGTCTGCTTCTTCTATAGGCGTGTTTTTGTGATTTAAGAAGTCCCAGCTGAATTTACCCCTCTGGTTTGTTCGAAACCACTGGGACTGGCCGACGTACCTGAGAATCATGGATCACAGCAGCACAAAGACAAGAGCTTAACTCAAACACATCTCTCTTGGTCAAGTTTTCTTCAGGAATAGTTTTTCTGGCTTCTTGAAATACATTCAAAGTTCTTCTTTCGATGTTTTTGCATTTTGTTCTGTTCTTTGTCTCAATGATGCCACACTGCTTAATTAATGTTGAGGTCTTGGCTCTGGGGAGGCCAATCCATAACACTATCAGTGTTTCACTGTGAGGTTTTACTGCATTGCCAGTGTTTTGGGATCATTCTTATGCTGAAAATGAAGCTAATCAGACACTTTCAACATGGTATTGCATGTTGGATCAAAATCTGATGCGGCCCATCAGCTTTGACCCAACACCACTGGGAATGCAGCCACAAACCATGACAGAGCTTCCACCAGGTTTTACTGTTGTCCGCAGACACTGTGATCCCTCTCTCCCCATTTGTACATATCTATAAAGATTTGAACCACAAATTTCAAATTTGGATTGATTATTCCATAAGACCCATTACCACTGATTTTCAGGCCAGTTGTGTAATTTGGCATATCTGAATCTTTTCTCTTTTTTTCCCCTCAATAAACTGTTTCTGTGCAAGAAATGTTTTGACGGACATTTAAGAAGCACCTCGATGTTTGCAGCGCAGCTCAAATTTCATCCTGGAACTATTTTTCAAGTATGAATAGATGTCAAGAAAAAACTGAACATTATTAAACCTGAAAATGTTTGGTGGGTAGTTATTAAATATGAAAACAATCGTTTTATAGTTACAGTGCAGGGACAAGGGAACAAGGTACTTACCTAAATCCTCCCTTCAGACTCAAGATGTAATACGCTGATGCTATGTCTCGCCCATAAAACCTCTTTGTGTAGCTAAAGTAGCTGGAAGAAAGTAAAAGTAGCAGAAAAGTCAGTGATTTTCACCAAACAGAGAGCAGCAGGAGCAGGAACAGATGCATCATCGTGTTAAAAACTCACAAAATGAGTCTTACACATTTTTCCTTTGAAGCCGGCTCCTTTTCGCCTGAGACCTCCAGCTGAGGAGCATCTCTACATCATAGAAACGCTGGGTGAGGAAGAGGAGGAGTCTCCTGTGCAGAGGAGGAGGAGATGCCGAGCTGGTGCTCCACTGTCGCCTAGCAACAACGAGGAGAACTGACCGCTGGCAACATCTGTGTAGAGACTGTCGACAAAGACAGGAAATGGGATGAAGGATTTGAACAGTGACTGCTGTCAGGTTAAACCTAAGTAGAGAATCAATGACAGCACATGTCTGTGAAGTGTGTGGTTTTTGTTTTTCATTCAGTCACGGCTGCAGTGCTGAGATTTTGCCATAATTACGTATAAATGTTAGAGTCAGGTTATGTAAAAACGTGTGTCTCTCACACACGTCTTTTCTAACATTAGCTAACGTTACTCTCATTGTATTTATATGGTTCAGCTACCTTGCAAAATCCTAACAACGCCATGCGCTATAAGCCTGTCGGCCCTGCCTTATGTACAACATGTAATTTAGTCAGCTTAATGCAGTAATAAGTCGAAATTTGAAGGGTAACTTACCGTCAAGGGGGCCGACATCTTGACACCGCTTTACAGAAAGTCGGAAGGGACAAACCTCACGCTTCCGCTTCGAACTGTTGTCAGTTTGTTGTTGTTTTTGGTGTCCACGGCAAGGTGTCGCTCAATCCACGTGTCTAGTCCAGACTAGAAGCCCTTGAGCGGAGTTCTTCCCTCATAAAGTCCAGACGGACTTTACAACTAGGTAAAGCGTGAGGCAGTGAGGAAACACGTGGTGTAACAAGCATTCAATGTCTTTGATTACCAAATGTACAATTTCAATTTTATTTATATAGCACCAAATAACAACCGCAGCTGCCTTAAGGCACTTTGTACTGCAAGGCCCTACAAAAATACAGAGAAAACCCCAACAGTTTAGATGACCCACTATGAGCAAGCACTTGGCAACAGTGGAAAGGAAAAACTCTCCTTTAACAGGAAGAAACCCCCAGGCTCAGGGAGGGGTAGCCATCTGCTACGACCGGTTGGGTGTGAGTTGAGAGAAACAGGACAAAGAGATGCTGCGGAAGAGAGCCAGAGCTTAATAATAACTAATATTTAAACGATTGCTGTTTCAACATGTAGTGAGTGAAAAAGAAACACTCAGGGCATCATGAAAAGCCCCCAGCAACCTAGGCTTCAGGGTCACATGATCTAGCCCTAACTAACTATCTGCTTTATCAAAAAGGAAAGTTTTAAGCTTAACCTTAAAAGGTTCCACAGAACAGGGGCCTGAAAGCTTAAGGCTCTGCCTTCCATTCTACTTTTAAATATCCTGGGAACCACAAGTAAACCAGCAGTCTGAGAGCAAAGAACACATGTGGTGATATGTTAATCTACAGTTAAAATTAAACAAACTCAGTGTAATTGGAACATTATTAAGTATTATTATTGTTATTTATTCTTATTTATTTTACTGCTGTAGGTATGCAAGGGGGTCAAAGTGTCATTGTCCACCCTGTGCCAGGTGCAGCAAGGGCTAGGATTGCCGGGTGCACGGCCTCTCCTCCTGCACAGTGCACACATAGGCAGGTTGAGAAGCACAGAGAGACATTTGTGGGAGGAACTGTGTGAAAATTAAAAAGTCAAGTGTGGAAGTGTTTTTGCCAGTGTGCTAACTCATTTTAAGGCAATGCTGTCTTATCTTCTTGTTATTAAGAATGATTCCTTCAAAATCGTCAGAAAACATTAATTAGTGACGTTCTGAACATGTGCAGAAACATGAGAGCTTTAAACACCAGGAGCGTATAATTGAATTTGCATATGCACATTAAGCAGGTTACTGTCCCCCTATCCTGACATCAGAAAGAGCCGTCAACACGTTACACTCTTACGTTTATAACCAGGCAAACACAAAAGAGTGCAGAAGAGTATGATGCTTATATGTGCAGTGAATAATCACTAAACATTCAAGAATAACACACGCATTATTAGCATGGATAGTGTTAATCCTGATCCATCTTCACTCTGCTTTTCATGCAAGGACAGCTGATGTGATGCTGCAATTCAAATTGATTGTGTTTCTGTATCATTAAACACAACCTTTAAATCACAGCAAACTAAGGCTCTCAAAAAATAGTCCAAATTCAATTATACAATTAGATATTCAAAGAAAATATCAACAGATGTTTATATTGATTGTAAAAAATCAGTTACCAATTATTCATCCCTCTAATGGGATTCTGTCTAGCAGAGTCAGAACAGCTGTGACATGTAGGTTCGGTGGCTGAGGTGCAAAGCATAACATCAAAAAACACATTTAAATGTCAATCAACAGTTTATTTGCTTGTTTGGACACAAATCCCTCATAGTGCCAGGCCAGTTGGGACAAAGGAAAAACTGCTTCAGTCCCTGATTGTCTCCCAGTTGTCTGACTATTTTGAGGGATTTTATTCAGATGCACATGGAATAGGATCTGACTAGATTTGAAGTGAACATAAAGAGGATACCACTGGCTCATTTTCAGGTAACCAAAACTTTTAATTGCAGTCTCCTGTGATTAAGTTTTAGCCATAAAGTTGCTTCATCCTGTGTAATCAGAAATTATTTTTCAGTTATTTTTCATTTTCTTAAAATGTTTATTACAGCTAGGCTGCCATGGAAAGCTTTTCTCAGCTTTTGTCACTGGTAGTACTTTCCCAGTACACGCACACATAATCCATATTATAATTATAATCCATATTATGGAATATCCTACATACTGTATATGTGGTTTTCCTCACACACATTCCCAGATTGCTGCTTTGTTGCTTCAGTATTGTTGCGTTTAGTCAGTAGTATGTGTTTAACCTTTTTGGATTTTTCTATAATAGCTTGACCTTTGTTTGTAAAATATGCCATTCTGCTGCAGTAGCTGCCAGTGTCCATGTTTGTGATTGAACATGTGCTGCCAGCACATTGTAAACATGCTCATAACTAGATGGGGAAATCCTGGGTTGACTTTTTGATTTGATAACCAGCTTGGCGTGACAGCTTAGCCTGATTGCTAACAATAAATGAAGCCAGATAAGGAAAATGTATCCTGGGAATGCTGAACTTTGCTCTCAGTACAGGCCCCCCGAAGCTTCCATTATGCCAGAACAAAGACAATTACAAACATCTCAGCTCAGTGGCATTTCAGCTGTATAGAAGTGCTATGGTAAATGTTGAAGCTAAGCTTCACAACCTTTTCAGAGCTGTGTGTTTGGTTGTACAGAGAAGAATTATGTCTAATCCACTTATGCTGCAAACCTCAGAGTGTCAGGGGTCACTAGTTCTCCCAGCTTGGGTTAGTCAGGCTGCACACCCCCGCACAGAAATCCAAGAAATAATCAAACAGATGCGATATTTATGTTTTGGGGTTGAGGTGTTAAGATTTCCAGCCCTGCCTACAGACACTCGCAGAGTTTGTTGTAGGTCTCATCTCCCAGGAGGAGTTGTGGCATGGTTGGGTAGATTTGTGACAGAAGGACAGCAGTAGGAGTGAAAGAGAAGTTTACAAGATGGTAGTGAGACCTGCTCTGATGTATAGTTTGAGGACGGTAGCGCTGACAAAAAGCTGGCAGAACTGAAGAAGTGAATATTTTCTTTGGGGGTGACCAGGATGGAGCCTTTTGTAGACAAAGTTTGGAAAGGCTGAGATGGTTTACACATGTGCAGAGGAGGGATATATTGGAAAAAAGATGTTGAAGAGGAAGATGACAGAGAAGATCCATGGATGCAGTTGTGTATGCAGCTGTGGTGACCCCTAAAGAGAGCACTCATCACTTGCTGAGCCATGCAATCTTTAAATCTTTAAATCTTTACAGCTTCCAAAACCTTCAGTAAAATGGAGGTGAATGAGATTTAATTTAATCTGCAGATAGACTGTAGTCATTTGCCTCCTCTACATTGAGGTAGAGGAGGCAATGATACACCACTGCCAATGATACTAAAGTCAGTGTATGAATCTGCTGCTGTTTGTATTCTCCTGTGTCACCTCTTAAATATTCAGAGCATACAAATAGCTGTCTGCTCCTGACATGTCAGTCAATATGCTTCTGAATCATTCACCTCAAGGCATACATCTCTGTGTCAATATCACGTCTTTATTGAACTTCTCTTCAAGAGTGTTTTTTCTCTTTGACACCGCAGGGAGATAAGGGAAGTGTGAAATGCCTCTCATCAGACAGATGTGCTGCTGAAAAACAAACCAACGCCACACTCCCTTTTCCACGCACGCACACACCTCCCTAACGTACGCCATAAGTATGACGTGACGGGTGGCTTGCACCTGCTAGAGGCACACACAATTAGCAAATGAGATCATAGCTAGCACTTTTCCTGAGTGTTTGCAGATGACTGGCAGAGAAAAGAAGCCACAGTTGAAAAACATCCCTTTGGTGTGACGGTGATGCTGATGTTCAGTGCTTTAAGCTCTGTGGGTAGTCCACGTAATGCAGCAGTAATCAGCATGAATAAAACACCCTGTCAGAATATTTTGCACATGTATCACACGATTCACACAATGGAAACATGGCAGGAGGACGAGAAGTTAGTGACGAAGTAAGAGTCTCTGTGAACCCCGAACAAATCACACTGCTGAAGGAATGGCTATATGAACATGTGGACCAATGAGGTAAACTAAGTGACTGGCAGAGGTAATGAGTGAATTGATTAGTGCACAGAATAGATGCGCTGCTTACTAGAGCAGAATTTTAATGCTTTATCAGAGGTTGTTAGACAACGCTTCTGTTTTTTCCATCCATGGTTAAAGTGCTGATGAGTGGGAGTGGTTTGACTCAGAGTGAACTGTCAGAGCGACTGATGATCATAGATTCTGATCAGTTTGAGATATTCAGTAAATAAGTATTCTGCATGCAGCTCTGCTTGGAAACACCCAGAAAAAAATCACCAGAAGCTTTTCCGTGCAGCTCGCTGTGTTATTGATGGGGTTTTTTTCCCCCATAATTCACATGAAGTTTGATGCATTGTATTCATATATGCCTTAATGGACCGAGCACATAAAGTGTGAACGGTCAAGAATAGGGGCATTAGATCAGTTACCAGGTATATAAAACCTGAGCTCGTGCCCAACAGTGATGGTCAAGTGCTTTTCGTGAAAAGAGCAGAACAGGGTCATATCGACAAAAGCTGCCATCCACTTCCCAAAAACTGGCCAATTAAGATTACTCAGATGACTGTGACTTGTGTGAATGCATGACTGCATTTTGTGCATGAGTGATTTTCATTTTTAAAAGTGAAGTCACAATCAGGTAAACAGTAACATTAATTATTAGCTTTATTGACCCATAAAATGTCCTTCCTGTTGTTGTTATTGTTGTTGTTACAGGGTAGCACAAAGACATTAATTAAAGACAATCAAAACACAAGAAGACAAGGAAATACATTAAAAGTGCTTCTAATTACAAAATATGCTTGTATAATATTCCACTGGCTACACGAAACAGTTTAAATATATTTACCCCTCAGCTTGAAAGGCTTGGGGTGGGCGCTGCATGGAGAACTCTGTGAACACAATAATGTGAGAACAAATTGATACCATAGGTGCCTCTACTAAAAATCATGGAAGATTTTGAATATCGATCAAGATATTGAAAATTTTGCAAACATAATAGCCAAAGAAGGAGGTCAACAGGATTTCTAAAATTTCAATTCAATTTTATTTATACAGTGCCAAATCACAACAGCAGTCACCTCAAGGTGCTTTATATTGTAAGGTAGACCCTACAATAACAGGTACAGAGAAAAACCCAACAATCATATGACCCTCTATGAGCAAGCACTTTGGTAACAGTGGGAAGGAAAAACTCCCTTTTAACAGGAAGAAACCACCGCAGAACCAGGCTCAGGGAGGGGCGGCCATCCAGCAGAAGGAAGACAGGACAAAAGACATGTTGTGGAAGACAGCCAGAGTGTACATAGTGCCATAGTGTATTTATTTAGGAAGGATATCGCATAGGCCTCTCATACTGGTATCTTAGTTGCATCTACAGACAATCTCTGACAGTTTGGAATTCAGCAAAATTAATCAAATTCATGCATTTTTTTAATTTGCAGGTTTCTTTATGTTGCAGTATAATATGTAGCTATGATGTCGCCACTGTTTCAGTCTTTTGACAAAATGACATTTAAAGCTTTTTCCACAGTTTGCATTCCGTGAAATTTCATAATGATAGTCACCCTTCTGCTGTCAGATTTTCAGACTGTCGGACTGTATGGATTTTCAGGCCAGGGCACAATTTGATAGGAGGAGCAATGAAAGATTTTCCATGCTAATTCTGGGGGAATTACCAAGTCATCTTTGGATTCACCAAGAATTTAGGTGGTAAAAATTTCTTCTGCCGAGGCTGAGGAGTAGCACTGCTACAATTCTTGTGCAAAATTACAAAATCCTGTCTCCAAGATGCACTGATCCCAAGATGTAATATTTTTTGTCTTGACATCCTTTTTGTAAGTGTTTGTGAAGCACACCGACACAGACATCTCCTTCTATTTATACGCTGTAGGGTATTTTTTAATAGTAATGATTGATCATACTGTTTTACTGTCACTCTGAGCTCTCTGGTGGTGTTCCTTTGTCCTCTATGGCAGTGGGAAAATCAATAAAATCAATGGATCCTTACGTACAACATATTCTGGTTGCCTGCTGGGCTTTTAAGACAACTATTTTTATGAGTATTTTTCTGCTGTCAGTCAACCTGATGTCAACAATTTGCCCTGCATTTCTTTTTTCAGCTTCTCGGCTACTGACAGGGTTGCTCCAGACGACAGTGATGCCAAGCAGAGGTTGGAATCAGGATGGTCTCTCGTATGTAATAATGTAGAGTCTGAGACTGTGGGCTTACAAAATTCTGATGACATTACAGAGAATCTTTCATTTTATTATCATTTCCCCAGAAAAATTTACACTGTTTTCAGTTCTAGTTGGCCAGTCAATAGCCTTTTTAAAAGAGACCTTACATCTAAAATTGGTTGAAAAATTAAAGTTGAAAAGATATATTTTGAGGCTGTTATAAGTGGTTAATTTAACCTTATTTCAACCATCTATTAATTCACACAAATGTCTAAATGGTACAGAGCTGAGGCATTTACCTCATTTTAAGGCCTGCTAAGGACCAGATTTTTTTTTTTTACTATTTCCTTACAACTAACAGAGGGTGTACTCTCTTTTTCACATTACTCTAATCATCATATTTACTAATTATACTATAATATACTTCTCTGCTCACTCGACCTGATGTAAATCCAATATTCCTTCTGCTTGCCTGGCAGACTGTCATTAAGTTCAAAGCAATTCATGCTCTTCAGGCAGTATTAGAGCATGCTTGAAGAAAACTGCCACAATTTCAAGAAGGCAAACTTCATTTTTACCCACACTTGTCAGATGTTCATCACTGGGACTGTTTCTCATTCTGGAAGAGATAGACCAGTTTTGTTAGAAAATGAAAATTTCCAGTTCCTGCTCCCCTATGGCTTGCCACTTTTTACTGTGAGTTAGAGTAAGTGATGGCCCTATGGGAAAGCCATTAGCCGCTGATGGTCTCTCTTGTTCTTTCTCTATTGCTGCTTTTCCCAGTTTCTGGAGAGATCTAGTAAAAACACACACATTGTTCATGCACACACACACGCACGCACGCACGCACGCACACAAACACACACACACACACACACACAAACCACTGCAGCAATTCTCGAGACTGTTAGAGGCTGTCAGGGTTGTTTTGCTTTGACCAGGTCCCATAAGGCCAGTGGAGTCTGTAAATCTCTACAGTCCTGGCAGGAAAGCAATTAGTGGGCGGTCATACTGGGTCAGTTTGTTTAATGCTGTCTTTGAAGGACGGTCACTTTGGAGGGGAAAAGAACAAAAAGGGCATTTGTGCTTAAAATTCTGAAAAACACAGATGTTAATCCATAACTGATTTGATCTTTGTTTTGCATGCTTTGTATCTTCCAGACAAAAAGATGGAGAGTTTAGCTGGTAAAATAAGTGCACTGTTGTCATGGATGAACCAGTTTTCCTTTCCTGAAGTGCAAACACATCTCCTATAATTAAGTTTGCATTAAATCACTGGGCTGCTAATGTGATGTGTGTCTCCTTATCTTTTGTACATTCACTTACTATTCAAACACCTTAGCGTGTTGTGTGTGTGTCCATGCACCGGAGCACACAATCATCATCTTGTTATCTTTCCTTTCCACACATTTGTACTAATTTCCATTGGCAGAATTAATTAACATGGTGATGAACAGCAAGTCGACCCAACCCACACTTATAAATTCTGCCCAATTACACACAGCACCATTATCTTGTCGGGGAGATTTCACTCGGAATAGCACATCTACCAAGAATAGCATAAGCCGAGCAGAGGATGTCATTAGATTGAAGCTGTATTGAGCTTTGGAAAATGCTGATACACCTAAAATTACCACTATTCACTCATGACTTTCGTGAGGCGGTGTGCCATGCACACACGCAGACTCACAGTGCTGCGCTGACATGAAATCGGGCTTGTGCACGTGCGAGGCAAGGATGCAAACACCAAATGATGCAGTTTGGAGAGCAGTACTCTCTCTCGGGGTGGGCAGCCCCAAGTGTGCATTTCCAGCGTGGATGGTTTAAAAAACTGGATCAAGGCTTGGGTTGGATCTTCCTTTGAGAATTCACATCAGAAATAAAAGAAACTGTTTTGTTCTCTAAACCTTTGAACATGCTGACTCATTGTGTCATAAGATGTGGCTGTAACACTAACAAATTGCCTGTTTTCAAGTCAATTATTGTTGCACTCTATGGCTAAAGTTAGCAGATGTTAGTTATGGTAGTTATGTGCTTATACCCATTTTAACACAGTCTATTATTAAATTACAGAAATTCTAGTATAAAATTTAAAATGTTATACTGGAATGGAAAACAAGGAACCCATCATCTGAAGTAGCTCAGTTTAATGAGGTGGAACAATTGATATATTTGGGAGTTAGAAGATAGTGTTGATGCCAGTTATGGGCCACTAAGGGAAGAAACTGCTAAAGAAAGAGTTCATAGATCTCATTACCATTATTTATGATTGGAAGAATCAGTACTCTAAAACTGAATATTCAACCAAAGTTTGTCTGTGTGTTTTGTGATTTACCCTTATCATTACCTTCATCTTTTCTTCTGAAGATTTATATGGAATACTAGGAAAGCTACATTATATCTGTCTCTGTTATACCAACTTACCCTTTGACATATTTTATGCTGTATTTTTGGGCAAAACAATCCTCTCATTAAAAAAAATATTAAAAACTGTCCTTCTTCAGTTCCCAAATCGCACATCTCCGAGTTCCTCTCCTTGCGTCCCTCCCACCCGAGATGCGAGCAGAGGAGGCAAGGCAACAAGTGTCTAACTTGATGAAACGTCTTCCCCTCGGAGCTTAGTTTTAAAGCGATGCCAATTAAATGTGACATTTGACACAACTGTATCAGAAACTGTTTTGTTACCACCCAGCTACAGCTGTACTCAATGATCTGAGATGTGACAGCATTCGTGACACGTTCTATATTTAGGGCCACATTTAATTAAATTCACGACTTGGTGAAATGTGACAAGATGTTATACAGACACACGCAAACAGGAACAGTTTAAGGGCAGAAAGTCTGATCATCTTAAATGACTGAAGCAACACGTGGGTAAAGCTGAGAGTTGCTTAAAGAATCCTCCTGCTGTGATTTGCATACTCTAGCCGAGTGTCGTGCCACTTTTATCCGCTGAAAGTAAAATCACCTGTGGATCCTTGATTACAGCTCCTCTCTCCTCTGTATGCCAGATGCATTTTTTCACACTCCACCCTGCTTTGGTTTTGAGTTATCCCTGGAACCAGACCAGCAGCTACCGTCCTGTCAAGTAAGGCAGTTCTGTGAACCTTCAAACATACCGTTGATTCCATTGTACTGCCACCCTGCCTCAGTCCCTTAAGCTGCTGACCCTGAGCCTCCTCTCTGAACCAATAGAGCCCTCCCTGTTTGTATTATTTCCTAATAGAGCTCTCTGTCGTGTTAACAAAGTATCTGAACTGCCAGTTGCTGTCTTCTGGGTCCTGCTTAAATATCCACTTGTAACTTTGCCTCTTAAGGCCATATCAGCACAGAGGCAGAGGAGACGACGGCACAGATGAGAGAAATGAAAGAAGCTCCTTGTCTTTCCTTGCGCTCACTTCCTGTTGTGTGTTTTCCTTCTTTTGTGACTGCCTGCTCCGCCCTCATTGGTTGCACAGATTAACAGCCCAGCGTATCCTGTTCTTTTTTTCTTTTCTTTTTTTTATTAATTAAACAAATGTAACAAGTACAACAAATATGGCAACATTCGCAAAGCCTTTTCCAACATGACATAATACCAGAACAGGCTGTATTTCAATATATAAAAGACAGATAATGAAAGTAAGATAGACATAAGTAATTAAATAAATAAATAAATAAATAAAATTAATCAAATTAAAATTAAAAGACATAAAATAAAATTATAACCTAGGGGTTTTCTAAAAGCTTTAGTTCATTAACCATATGATGCAGATCCACAGCTTGTTTTTTTGTCCATAAACTTTACAGATGAGAAGAAGAGGCAGAGTTCTTTGTGAAAAGTGAAAAAAGATGGCTTTGTTTTCAGAAATCGACATTTATGAATAAAGAATTTACCTATAATAATTATAACATTTAAGACATTTTCAGGTTTCTTTTCTTTTCTTAGAGATCCAAAAATAATATCATTTTTAGAAAGTTCAAGTAAGTTTGGAATCTTTGGGAAAAGCCAGTAGTGCACATCGTCCCACAGGGCTTTACAGTATATACATTCATAAAATAAATGTTCTGTCGATTCAATATTCCCATCACAGAAAGAACAAGAGTTATTATCAATAGCAAAACGATGTCTGAGAAATTCTTTGGAAGGGTAAACACCTGAAAGGATTTTGTAATGGACCTCCTTAGCTTTTGGAGGAATGGGAAGTTTTAGGTAATTTGTTCTGATTTCTTTCTTTTGATCGCAGGAGAACAGTTGTGAAATGGAAAGCGTATCCTGTTCTGTCTTATGCTTCTGGTGGATTCCTGTTTTTTTTTTTTTAATGTCTGGAATTTCTATATCTTTGGTGTTTTGGATCAGCCGTTAAAGATTTTCTTTTTATTTATTGAACCTGCCTCACTGTCATACATTGGGTTCCTTTCTCCGGGGTTACGTGACAGTTTGAGAAAGTATCACAAGTATGTGTAGTTGTCAAATTATTGCCACAACAGTGACCTCACTGTCAGTCTGTGATATTTTAGGATTTTCATTGGCTCCTGAAGATTTTTATTGCTTTATTTCAAATGAAATGCACATATTATGTGGATTCTTTAGATTTACTTGATTTCCTGTGCAGGATGTCAGACTGAGTGATGCTATTTCTTTGAGAGGAGAACATTTACTATATAAGTGTAGCTCATAAAGTTGATGATAATCACTGCCCTGTCTTTGTAAGCCTGTATCCACACATACATGGGTTTGTTTGTTGTTGTTTTTTAATTAATTCAAAGTCAAAAACTGTGACTACTTACATTTTAAAATCAGGCTTGTTACTTTAACAATAACACATGAAGGACAATCTTATTAGTGTAGGTGTATCTATTACTCGGACTTATCACATGCAAAGAGATGAAAGAAGCAAAACCATATAATTGATAGCAGAATACTCAGTGGTTAAAGTGTGCTGGAATGATCCAGAACAGCATCTTTGGGTCAAATGTCCATAAGCTGAGGTCACAGTACTTTAGTATCTAGAAAATACTACAGGGTGGGCCATTTATATGGATACACCGTAATAACATGGGATTGGTTGGTGATATTAAAGTCCTGTTTGTGGCACATTAGTATATGTGAGGGGGCAAACTTGGGTGGTGACCATGGTGGCCATTTAGAAGTCGGCCATCTTGGATACAACTTTTGTTTTTTCAATAGGTAGAGAGG
>VUQG01014595.1:0-36610 GCA_015106755.1 Etia nguti
TATCAACCCATTAGAGCACTTCGCTCTCGCACTGCAGGCTTACTTGTTGCTCCTAGAGTATTTAAAAGTAGAATGGGAGGCAGAGCCTTCAGTTTTCAGGCCCCTCTTCTATGGAACCAGCTTCCAGTTTGGATTTGGCAGACAGACACCATCTCTACTTTTAAGATTAGACTTAAAACTCTTCTTTTTGCTAAAGCATATAGTTAGGCTGGATCAGGTGACCTTGAATCCTTCCTCCCTTAGTTATGCTACAGTAGGTTTAGGCTGCTGGAGAATTCCCATGATGCACTAGTATTTCCTCTCTGCATTGAATCATTATTCATTATTAATGTCTGGCTCTCTTCCACAGCAAGTGTTTTGTCCTGTCTTCCTCCCTCACCCCAGATGGCTGCCCCTCCCTGATCCTGGTTCTGTTAGAGGTTTCTTCCTGTTAAAAGGGAGTTTTTCCTTCCCACTGTTGCCAGAGCGCTTGGTCATAGGGGGTCATATGATTGTTGGGTTTCTCTCTGTTGTATTATTGTTGGGTCTACCTTATAATATAAAGCATCTTGAGACGACTGTTGATGCGATTTGGCGCTGTGTAAATAAAGTGAATTGAATTGAACTGACACAGCTTTTAGCGCTGCAGTACCTTATCTCTTGATGTTTTCAGCTAAAATCCCACTTACTGATGCCTTTGACTTTTGTGTGTAAAATAAATGAATCAGATTTTTTATTATTATTACAAGCTATTACTAGTTATTACCTGCACTACTGGCAGTTTCTGCCAGGCCTGGGGTGCATTTTAAAATAATACTTCATCTATTGAGTGGTCAAACAAAATTTTGTTGCGAATATCAATTTTGGTGACCCTTAAGTTACATACGGGTGACATACTTTAAATGTAATATGTGAAACAAACACAAATAAAGAACAGAGAAAAATATCAAAAATATCAAAAACATAAAATATATATATAATATTAAAATATTATATTATTATATAGGATCATAGTAAATCATAAAAAACATATATATGTTAATTCTCAAATGTTAATAATTGCTGTATGTGTGATGATGTTCGTGCAAAGTTTTCTTCAGATTGGTCCACTCATTAAGGAGGAGATACATAAAGGCATATATACATAAAAATGCTACAGTCATTATAGTATTAAATTGAAATTAAGTCAAATTAATCAGTATTTTCTTTCACTTCTCAGCTGACTGAGGCCTTAAAGGATGTGACGTATTTTCAGACTCTCAGTGAGATCACCATACCTCCAGATGCACTGACTGTTTTTGAGAAGCGTGAAATGTTCACAAAGGTTTGAAAAAACATTTTAGAATTGGGCCGCATAAGGCCACCCATCTAAGTTAAACAGCAGTTTGTTTTTTTATTTATGTACCCTAAATGCATCTTTTCCTCACATGTGTATTTTTCAGTATGTGAACAGTTTGCAGCTGTTAGTACAGTGGTACAACAAGCTTAAGCAGACAGTGTTAGGGGTGGAACTTCCTCTCATCAGAGCTGAG
The DNA here is from genome assembly GCA_015106755.1 of Etia nguti. Lineage (NCBI taxonomy): Eukaryota > Metazoa > Chordata > Actinopteri > Cichliformes > Cichlidae > Etia > Etia nguti. The sequence goes on from VUQG01014595.1 coordinate 1,512, forward strand.
CTGGAGTCAGTAGACCTGCAGCTGTCGAGAGCAGAGACTAGCTTGACGTGGCATGACGAGGATTGCTGGAGCTTCATCAGCAACACCAAACACCTTGTACAAGACCTTGTCTGTCGAGTTAATAGAGTGAGGGAAAACTGTGATGCCATTCAGTCTGTGATGAAAAGATGGAGCAAACAGGCCATGTTTTGCAGAAAGGACAACAAGAAAGGTTCACTCATACAACTGGAGGACAGAGGAGACTCTCTCAGGAAGAAGTACAGCTCCATGAAGAACGATGGAGACTATATACATGGGCTGGTGCAGGTGTGTGTGGCTGGATCTGTGAAGAGTAACTGATCCATTATAGATTTTCTGTGAATACCTAAGTAAGCACTGAAACATGTACATTTCTGTTGGTTTGGTTGAAAAAAAGCATTCATCTTGATTAGATTAAAGCACATTTTTGGTTCTGTCCACTGACAATTTAAAACCTTGTTTAGTTACTTTTTGTTAATTTTATTTAAACCTTGAATTTATGTGTAGCTTAATTAAACATCATATAAGTTTCCTTATGAAGATGACTTGCATATGATAAGATGGATCAAAATCTAAGCTCTTTGGTATATGTCCTGTATTGTTTAACATAAATGTTTATGCTACATGGAGTTCTTGATGCTCTTAGCTTAAAAATCATATTTTTCCTCTGACATCCTTGAAATATTTTTCTTCATATATAGTATTAACATATTTAAGCGCTTAAGAAGCTATTAAAATAAAATTACTCTAGTTGTTGTGGAATAGACCCCCCCCCCCCCAAGTAGAGCTTCAAAAATCATATGAAATAGAAATTATTACAAGCAGAAGCTAAATATTATTCGAATATTCTACTTCTACTCAGGAGAACATGGTTCTTTTCCATGCTGATCCGGATTCAGAAGAGTGGCAGTGCTACCTGGAATATTTGGATGACATGGTGGTTGAGGGGCTCTTCAGTTACATCAGTCGCTCTCTTCATTTCTTTGTGGAAAACATGGAGGCAGGCCTGAACCAGACTCCACTGTTTGAGGCGAAGCTAATCCTGAATGGCTCAAAGATGACTTTCTGTCCCTCAATGGAGAAAGATGCAGGAGATAACCTCTATGAACTGATAGAGGGGCTGGTTGCAGATGTATTCAAGACTTCAGTGAATATCAGGAGAGTGGCTGCTCATCTTAGCATGGAGAGCTATCAGGTACGCTTCGCTAATGTTTGAATTAGCACAGGTTTCTTATACACTGACAAAAACTAGGAGATGTCTTCTTTGCTTTTACTGCAAAAGTCACACTTTTAGAATTGCACAATTTGAATGACCTGCTAGTTATTATTTGTCATTGTACTTTTATATGTGCTAAAATGTTCCAAGATTAGATCTTAAATATGTTCTTACTAGAGCAAAGAGTACAGCCTCCCAATAGGAGAATAGTGGTAGACTGTGTTGCTGTGTTATCAGTCGCAGTCTACCTTCAGAATTTCATATTTGCACGCTACTAAATTTAAAATATGTGAAAAATGGAAACATGTATTTTCTTGGTGTACTAAACTTGCCAAACTCATTATTGTTTATTCTTCTACAAATGGTAGCCACTCCTGATGTTTTGTTTGATGTAATATAACTCTTACAGGATGTAATGGATGACATGCTAGACTTGCTGGACCTGAGACAGGAAATAATGGATCGAGTGGAGAACGTCCAGAAGAAAGCAATAAATTACCAGACAAAGTTTGATTGTTATACTCATCTTTGGCAAGATGACAGGGCTGAGTTTCTCAGGCAGTTTCTCCTGTATGGACGTGCACTCACATTAGAGGAGATGGAAGCCTGTAGAGCAGATGCACTCCCTGACGATCCTCCTACAATCAATAACTTCAAAGAACAAGTAAAAAAAATTTTAAACTCTGGGCTAAATTCTTGCAATGCATTGGAGTTTGAGTTTTGTTTTTTTATTTTTATTTTTAATTTCAATGCCTGTTGTGGTTTTAATTTTATAGACTGATTATTATGAGGATCTGCATGATGAAATTTCCCACTTTGAAGACTTCAATGTTTTTGATGGATGGTTTCGGGTGGACATCAAGCACTTTAAAGTCAGCCTTCTTAACACACTAAAAAGGTGGAGCTGGCTCTTCAAAGAGCATCTCTTGACCAGTGTCACCAACAGGTAAAATTTATTTGCATAGATTTTAAGTTCTGACAGATTTGTAGGATCAGTTGTTCTTACTCTAACTTTTCCCACTCAGTCTTGATGAACTGCAGAAGTTTATCCAAGCTACTGTTGAAGGGCTAAACCAACCTATAGCTAAAGAGGGCAACCATTGCTTTGTGGCAGTGATGAGTCACCTGTTAGCTGTAAAGGACAGACAGAACACCACAGACAAGATGTTTGAGCCTCTTAGAGAAATGGTGATCCTCCTGGAACAATATGGTGTGACCATACCAGACCAGATCTACTGGCAAATGGAGGTAGGAAAAGAGTGTGCTAACTACAGCAATGTAATCTTAAACAGTAATTTATCCACAAAGAATCAGAATACTGTATACAATATGTGCACTTTCATGCTCTGAGTGATAACTGTAGTTTTGTCTACAGGAACTTCCAGAGAAATGGAGTGGGGCTAAAAAACTGGCCCTAAGAGTGAGGCACGAGGTGGCACCCATGAAGAACGCAGAAGTGATGGTTTTACGAAGACGGTGCATGGATTTTGAGGTGATCATATGAGAAAACCAAAATTGTACAGTGTAGAAACTATTGTAACATGCGTTAAACAACATGAACATATTTTCAGGTGAAACAAACCCAGTTCAGAGAGATGTTCAGAGCAATGGCACCCTTCAGTTACAAGGCAGTGCATCCTTACAGTAGTCTGGAGAAAGTAGGTTTTTAATCATTGCTTGACTATTGGATTAAAACATCATTTTATTTTACCTTTTTGGATGACAACTGCCATTTGCTTTCTAGTCAGAAAAAGCAATCCGGGATATGGAGAGAGAAGTAGCAGAGCTGCAAGAGTCTGCCAACCTACTTGATGTTTCCATTTCTGACTACAGAGACATCAAGCTCTGCAGACGAGAGATTACGATTCTCAAAGAACTGTGGGACATTGCTGTATATGTGCAAGTAGGTTGATTAATCAGTGATTTTTAAATGTCTTTTTTTTTTCATGAGGAAATTGAAAAAACAAAAACAAAAAAACAACTCTAGGTCTCATCAACCTACCACAATACCCCAATACATAGATGACTTGACCTAGCTGTCCTCTTTGAGACTTTGGATACCCTGTAGCCCCTAAATGTCCCTATTAAATACCCTTAGCCCACTGACCCCTCTCCATGTGTCTTTATCTATACAGAGCAGTGTGGAAAACTGGACAATTACCAAATGGAGGCAGATAAACGTGGACCAGATGGATGCAGAATTGAGGAGGCTTGCCAAGGTAAGGTCACCAACAGTGCTACATCACACCAGCTCATCTCTCCTGCTGTCTTGCTGTCACACACCATTGCTGTTTGTAACAGATGCCCCTAATAACTAATTATGTTTACCTACCTTCTGTTTGTGTAGGACATACAAAAGCTTGACAAAGAAGCTCGCTCGTGGGATGTGTATTCTGGATTAGACCTTTATGTAAAGAACTTGTTGACGTCACTGCAGGCTGTGAGTCAACTGCAGAACCCGGCAATACGAGAGCGTCACTGGGTGCAGCTAATTAGTACAACACAGGTGCATAAATTCATAAAGAAGGGGCCTTGTTGTAGGAGCTCTTGCTGTATATTTTGCTTTGCTTAATAAATATGTTACACTTTTTTACTATTTTTTTTTTTTTAATAGATGGATTTCACTGTGACAGATAGTACCACTTTGGAGGACCTGTTGGCTTTGCAGCTCCATTTGTTTGAAGACAAAGTCCGCAACATAGTGGACAAGGCGGTCAAAGAGATGGCAATAGAGAAGGTTTTTCTTCAGCTATGAACACAAACATGTTGACATCTTCTGCTAAAATATTTTTCTCCTGACTAGCTAGCAAAACTTATCCTAACTATGCAACTTTATAGATGAATTGTCTTCCATTTGGAAGTCATTATAAACAGAATTTCACATTGAAGAAACATTGAACAAATAAATAAGGCTGCCTACAAGACTGCCTGCCATACTTGCAGCTTTATTAATGGCACTTTTTGTGAAGTTAGTTCACTGGTAAACTTCTATTTGCTGTCACACTATTCACTGTTTATATTTCAGGTTGTAACAGAAATAAGTCAGACGTGGATGTCAATGGAGCTTTCATATGAAGAGCATTACCAAACCTCTGTGCCACTGCTTAAATGTGATGAACAACTCATTGAAACTCTTGAGGATCATCAGGTAGATGTCTTAAGTTACTGTAAGTGATTTTACAAAAGCCCTTAATGATTGTAAAGAACAAGAGCTTGTTCTCAAGATCAGCTGTCTGTCAGAATCTCTGATAGTTAAGTGCTGAATAGAGATGATATCGCAGACGTGCCTTCCCCATTTGAGTGTCTAATAGCACGGCTGAGAGCAGAAAGGTCCCTATTGAGTCCCAAGATTTATAGCTTCTGGAGAACAAGGGCATTGTTGCACCGTGGCGCTCTTTGAACATGTACACCAGATGCGTTGAGGGGGTTACAGCCAGCAATTAGAATTCCTGCCACTTTAGTGCCTCCATCTTTGTTTAAATAGTTTCCCTGCCCCCCATTTGATTTGGCTTGGCATGCTGATGAGGTAGAATGTGTTTACAAATGCAGCTGTTACGTGTAATCGTGTCCAATTATGAAAATATGTTTTTTCTTTAGTATAGGTTTGATTGCTATCTGCTGCACTTTAGTTTTACATTAGAGCACATCCTTTATGCGTATTCTTCTTTTTCCTTATTCTCAAGGTTCAGCTCCAGAGTGTCTTTCAGAATAAGCACATAGATCACTTCCTGCACCAGGTAGTGGAACTACAAAAACAGTTGACAGTGGCCGACTCTGTGTTGATGGTCTGGATGGAGGTCGAAAGGACATGGGCCTACCTTGAAAGCATCTTCAAAGGCTGTGATGACATTTGCCAACAACTGCCTGCAGATACACACAGATTCAAAGCAATAGATGCAGAATTTCAGGTTTGCGTGTATACACAGTTTGTGTAGAGCTGCAAATTATGTTGTTGTCACGATTTGTAACAATGGGAATTTTTGTTCTTTTAGGAGCTAATGTTGGGCAGTGCCATGATTAAAAATGTAATTGAGGCCACTAACAAACCTCATCTACTGGAGAAGTTAGAGGATCTCCAGAAAAGGTTCATGCTGTTTTCATCAAACTTGTGTTATACTCTTTAAGGTTTCTTGCCTACTGATCCTCTTCCCTCTTTCTGACAGGCTGGCATTAAGTGAAAAAGCTCTTGCTGAATACCTGGAAACAAAAAGACTTGCATTTCCACGATTCTACTTTATTTCATCCACAGACTTGTTGGACATCCTCTCTAAAGGAAGTCGTCCCAGAGAAGTAAATTCAGTAAACTTTCTCGAGAGCAGCTGGGGCAGCTGTGGCTCAGGATGTAGAGCAGGTCATTCAGTTATCAGAAGGCAGTGTTGGCGTTATGGACAGGTCCCCAGGGGTGTAGGCCTGTCCAATAGGGACTTGCAAAACACTTGAGCGGACTGTGCATTTAGTCCTTACGCATAGCGGTTCATGATTTGGTCTAAGATAGGTTGTTTATGTTTGAATTTGTTGTGCAGGGATTTTTTTTAAACAAAATTAGTTGGTTGCCCATCAAGTCAGAAGGTCTGTGCTTTGGCCTCCAGATCCTCACATGTTCAGGTTTCTGTGGGGAGGATACTGTACCCCAAATTGCTCCTGATGCATCCATCAGAGTGTGTCTGTGCATGACAGAAAAGACTTGAAGGGTGAATGTGTGTCTAAATGGACAAGTGTAGCATGTAGTAAAAAGTGCTTGAGCACCCATTTAGAGTTGAAACATGCAAATCCTTTTATTTTATTTTATTTTATTTTTAGTGTCTAGCTTGTGTAATAATTGCTGTGCTTAATGTGTCTATCATGTGTAAATATGACTGACTGTCTTTTGTAGGTGACCGTCCATCTCTCAAAACTTTTTGACAACTTGTCCGATCTTGAGTTCAGCAAAAATGAGCAGCTGAGTAATCCTAAAGCTGCTGTGGGCATGTATAGCAAAGAGAGGGAATATGTCCCATTCCAGACTGAATGTTTGTGTCGCGGGCCGGTAAGATCATATTTATCATCAGCAAATTTAATCTATCGATCACATATTACAAAATAGCGGAATCATTTGTTAAAAAAATACTTCCCGTTAGGTCGAGGCATGGCTCAGTTGTCTCGAAGAGTCTATGAAGGAGTGTGTCAAGGGTCACCTGTCCGAAGCTGTGTCCGTGTATGAGGATAGACCCAGAGAGCAGTGGATTCTCGATTTCCCTGCCCAAGTTGCTCTTGCTGGATCTCAGATCTGGTGGACTAATGATATGGAACTTGTGTTCAAAAGACTGGAAGAAGGATTTGAGTCAGCGCTAAAAGACTACAATAAAAAACAGGTATGGTAGCTTAACTGACATTTTAAGGTTTTAGTTTTAAATCCAGCTTTGCCATTTAAAACTGTTTGTCATATATTAATGTTTGATAGAGTTTGTTTTTTAAGGTTAATGTGATATTTTCAAGGAAAAAAGTTCATGCTCTTGACGCTATAATGTGTGCTGTGTTCAATGATCTGTATAATACATAGTGTCTGCTTATACTGTGCATATGATCTGACCTGACTTAGGCTTCTGGAGCCTCACCGTCACCTCTGATCAGAGTTGTTTTATCACTCTTGTCAGTTTCATCGGCACCATTAAAGGTTAACATGTCCTTGGCTGCTGTTTGAATAATCTCCCACTCCCCCATCAACCCACGGCATTGCATTGATTGGATCTGCTGTCATACTGGAAGAGGAACAAATGATTTCCAATTATCTTTTAGTAAAAACAAGAACACTAGACTGCTTTTGATCATATGTAAAGTAGACATTCATGTAATGCTGGTAAATGATCTGCAAGGTTTTATGATTTTGAATGATCAGTAGGACAAGTGAGACAGGAAAACAGGAAGTGCTAAATGATCTCCTGCGTGAATTTGTGTTACACTGTTCTCTTCTTTGCTTTGAAGCTGTTGTTTCCCCCCAATAGATTTCTCAACTCAACATGCTGATTGGCATGCTACTTGGAGAGCTGAGCTCAGGAGACAGGCAAAAGATCATGACTGTATGCACCATTGATGTCCATGCCAGAGACATTGTTGCCAGCCTCATTGCTAAAAAGGTTAAAACAAATGAATAACTTCTTATCTGACATCTCATTTTAGTCTGATTGAGCTAACTTTGGCATTATGGCAAGTTTTACTCTTACTGTATGTGTGCAGAACAAATTACTTATTACTGATTAATTTAAGACAATTTGAGTTGGAATTTGAGTAACTGATATTATAACATGGCACACTATAATTCCTTTAAAGAAAATAGTCATACCATCTCAATATCTGTGTGGCATTTTTCACTGATAAAGTTTGATATGAGCCATATGTGTTTACAGGTCACTACCTCACAGGCCTTCCCATGGCTTTCCCAGCTTCGGCATTACTGGAATGAGCAGCTTTGCCACTGCCACATCAACATGTGTGATGCTCAGTTCATTTACTCTTATGAGTATCTTGGAAATACACCACGTCTGGTCATCACTCCTCTGACAGACCGGTAACTCTTCTTGTTTTTTCTTTCAGCTGCTCTCTTAAGTGAGATTATCTGCCTCCATCTCACCCTCTTCTGTCACTTAGACCATCTGCATGTCCTCCCTCTGTGACTCTTCTCTACTTATGCTTGTCAGCTTTTACTCTTTGCAGACAATACACAACATTAAATGTGTAAAAAAATGATGTTCCCCTGTCACACTGTAGGTGTTACATCACCTTGACTCAGTCACTCCACTTGAACATGAGTGGAGCCCCATCAGGCCCTGCTGGAACAGGGAAGACTGAGACCACAAAGGATCTTGGCAGAGCCATGGGTGTCATGGTATACGTCTTCAATTGTTCTGAACAGATGGACTACAAGGTGTGAAATTCAGCACATTAGAGTTATTGCCATTGGTCAGTTTATGTTTTCATTTAGAGGTTTCAGTGAAGAAATATATTTTAATGCAAAATTTCTGTGATGTTTATGTTTATGTTTAGTCAATTGGAAATATTTACAAGGGTCTGGCACAGACTGGAGCATGGGGCTGCTTTGATGAATTCAATCGTATCCCTGTGGATGTTCTGTCGGTTGTAGCGGTGCAGGTTAAAACCATTCAGGACGCCATTCGCTCTAAAAAGGAAAGGTAAGTAATTGAAGAAGAATACATGAAGTTTACATCATGTTAATGTTACTAAAAAAATAAGTTAACATTGTGTGCCACTTCACAGGTTCCTGTTCCTTGACAAGGACATCGCCTTAAAACACTCGGTTGGGATTTTCATCACTATGAATCCTGGCTATGCAGGGAGGACGGAGCTACCTGAGAACCTCAAGTCTCTTTTCAGGTGGGAAGGATGCACCCACCTTTTTTTATAATATATATATGTAATATGTCATTTTTCAGCAGATATTTCACTCTGTGCATTTCCTTCATAGGCCCTGTGCCATGGTGGTGCCAGACACTGAACTTATTTGTGAGATCATGCTGGTGGCAGAAGGCTTCCGTGATGCTAAGCTTTTAGCCAAAAAGTTCATCACTCTGTACACTCTCTGCAAGGAACTGCTCTCCAAGCAGGTATGAGTAAGGCACTTAGTAGCTCTGTAATATTTCACATTGTTGGATTAGAACAGAGGGCACCAGTAATAAATCTTTCAAGATTTACCTCAGGAGCACAGCGAAGCATTAGGCCTTTGTACGATTCATGGTTAGTGTAAACGTGGGAATGCACATTTTCACTTTCTTTTGTCATTTTTGTTATTAGGACCATTATGATTGGGGTTTGCGTGCTGTCAAGTCTGTTCTGGTTCTGGCAGGGGCATTGAGAAGAAGAGACAAGACAAGAGCAGAGGATCAGGTGAACTGATATGTGCATTTTATCTCATATTTTATCTCATGTCTCACACTGATAATTGATCTCATACTCATTTTGATACCTAGGTGCTGATGCGTGCACTGAGGGACTTCAACATGTCTAAAATTGTGACAGAGGATGTGCCTATTTTCTTGGGTCTGCTGGGGGACCTGTTCCCAGACATTGAAGTAGAAAGAGAAAGAGACCTAGAATTTGAAAAGGCCATTCGAAAGACTACACTTGATCTTCGGCTGCAGCCAGAGGAGACATTTATCCTCAAGGTTTGAGATTAATCTGTTCATACCTACTCTAAAAAAAGGATTAAAGAACCCTGTTTAAAGCACCTTTACTTTTGTTAGGTGGTGCAGCTGGAGGAGCTCATGGCTGTACGTCACTCTGTCTTTGTTGTTGGAAATGCAGGGACTGGAAAAAGTCAGGTTAGATTTTTTTTTTCTGTGTCACATGCTGTGTAAATAAATGTTCAGCTGAATTTGTACCATAAATATAAATTGTAAGGTGCTGGTATTTTTTATTAACAGTTATTGAGAGTTCTCCATAAAACTTATGTAAACCTGAAAAGGAAGCCTGTATGGAATGACCTCAATCCAAAAGCAATAGACAGAGATGAGCTGTTTGGCTTCATTCATCCTGCAACTCGAGAGTGGAAAGATGGTAAAAAAACAACAACAACAAGTGCATTAAAAACAAGATGGCAAAAGTTGAACAAAAAGACAGAATCTCACTCTTGTTCTTTGCATGCACCCCAAATTCCTGTTTGCTAGGTTTGCTTTCATCACTGATGCGAGAGCAGGCAAACATCTCCCACGGTGGGCCTAAGTGGATTGTGTTGGATGGAGACATTGATCCGATGTGGATTGAATCACTCAACACAGTGATGGATGATAACAAGGTACCTCCCTCCTGTTCACTCATACGCTATTGTACGACACATAGCAACCAAGGTGGTATAGATAGAAAAAGATGTTTCTCTCCCCTTCCTTCAGCAATCAGCTCCTGAAGTGTGAGTACTTGGAGGTTCTTTTCCACAGCAATGAATCATGTCAAACCTGATGAGATATGGGGTGTTTTCTTATCGTTTGGGTAGAGTCTTGTCCATCGTATTGGCCATTCAGATGTCGTAGTATTAATGTTTCACAATGTCTCTCAGGTACTGACTCTAGCCAGTAATGAACGTGTGGCGCTTACTTCATCTATGAGACTGATTTTTGAAATCAGTCACCTAAGAATGGCGACTCCTGCCACTGTGTCCAGAGCAGGTATCCTCTATATAAACCAGCAGGACCTGGGCTGGAACCCGTGAGTTACACAGACTTCAAATTAATCATGTAGTATCCAATATCAGATACCTTTTCTGTGGTAATTTTGTGTAATCTTCTGAATTTGGGTTCTGCTCAGGTACGTTGCCAGCTGGATTGACCAAAGAGAACGGCAGACTGAAAGAGCCCACCTCACCATACTGTTTGAGAAATACGTTCCACGTTGTCTAGAACAGATGAAAAACACTTTCAAGACAATCACTCCCATTCCGGAGATCTCTATGGTGCAGGTGCATATGACACAGAAACGTGCACATGCATTTATTTCTTCCCTTGTATACCTCAACTGCCAGAAAACTGAAATATAATAATACATTTCTTTTCATTCAGACACTCTGCACTTTGCTCGACTGCCTTCTAACACCAGACAATGTTCCTTCTGAATCCCCTCGTGAAATCTATGAGACCTATTTCACCTTTGCCTGCATCTGGGCTTTCGGTGGGGCCTTGTATCAAGATCAGGTATTCATGTAGTTTAATTTAGGTAAATTTTACATCAGTTGCTACATTATAGCAACTGTAAAGATAAGCTTTGACATGACAGTAACATACTCTTTAGGAGTTTCTCATTCTGTGATATTTCAAACAGAAATTACATTTTTTTCACAGAAAAGTATCTGTCTTTATTTTTACTTAGTTATAGGATTATTTTCATTTGCTTTTTCTAGCACTATTATTGTAAAATAAATTAATTCATTCAAAATGTCAGGTAAACAGGACAGTTTTTTCAAGAACAAGCTTAACAAATTTTGACTGATTGTGGATGGCTGTCTAAATGACATGATGTGAATTAATCCATAACATTGTATGCTTCATCACTTCATAAGCCATGTGATTATCGAGCGGAGTTCAGTCAGTGGTGGACCAAAGAGATGAAGACTGTAAAACTGCCAGCACAGGGAACAGTGTTCGACTATTACCTTGACCCTCAAACCAGGCGGTTTCTGCCCTGGAGTGATACCGTGCCACCCTTTGAAATGGACACTTGTACGCCGTTACAGGTAAGAGCATATGTATAAGCTGCTAGAACTCAGAGGGAGTAGATCCCTCAAGAGAGAAAGGGAAACTTTTCAAAGTGGTTTCATAAATAATTACCTTTACAATCAAAAGAAGCAACCTCCTTACAGGAAAATAACCAAAAATGAACAATGCAGTCATATTAAAAATGTATGTATGCCTCAGTGAACATAATAAGAGAGGGTAAAGTCACATCCTGAGGTTATGGCAGGGGTGCTAGAATGGATGATAGGTTTGCCACTGTGTCTGATTACCATCCAGTACTCCCTATACCAGACTGTGTGGGGGTGAAGGCATGAGCAACAAGGCTTGAGCTATCACCCACGCTCTTTTGTCTTTCTTTATGCTCCTGTGTACAGCTGTGAATGCTCCAAAGGCTCTTGCTGAGCCATAATTAGTGGGGTTTTGTTCTGAGCAAATGATGCTATTATGACAGAATAGTTGTGGCGTTCTGGGGAAATACAAGAAATTATAAATCACGCACAATTCACTGAACACATGTCTGTCAATAAATCACACTCAAAGAAAGCCATAATAAGCATGTATGTTTCTGTTCTGTGTCTTCCTGCTGTTTCTATGATTGCAGGCTGTTCTTGTACACACAGCAGAGACCATGTGTCTTCGCTACTTCATGGACTTGTTGCTGGAGAGGAGACAGCCAGTGATGCTTGTGGGGAATGCCGGAGTGGGAAAGACTGCACTCGTCAGGAACAAGTTAGACTGTCTGCCAGAAAGTTACATGACCACAAAAGTACCTTTGAACTACTACACCTCCTCCCTCATGTTGCAGGGTGAGTGGTGTTTTTGATTGTCATGTGGGACAGAGTAGCACATCCAGTGAACTGTAGCACCACCTACTGGCAATGACTGTTAATGTCCATGCACAACTCACAAACTGCTTTATTTATTTATTTTATTTATATGTGGCATGTAGGTTTGACTTTAGATTTTTCCCTAGAATGTCTTCTATCTTTCTTAACTCTAAATTCTTCTTTACAGCGAGGTGAGAGAGAAGCAGTATTTCGATTCTTCTGTATGTCCAGTGCACGTAGTGAATTGCCAATAAAAATCTTTGATCTTTAAAAATCTTAGTTGAATGTGGTTCAGTCGATGTTTTTATTGCTGTTCATTTGTTCATTTCTGTTGCAGCAATCTTAGAGCGACCATTAGAGAAAAGAGCAGGCAGAAGCTACTCCCCTGTAGGCAACAGAAAGCTGATCTACTTTATAGATGACATGAACATGCCAGCTATGGACAATTATGGCACAGTGCAGCCTCACACACTTATACGCCAACATCTGGATTATGGGCACTGGTAAGACGACTCCGCAGACACCAAGCCAAAACAAGTCAAGTCAGATATTCTGTATAGGTTTCTGTAAGGAGCAAAGACAGACATGTAATAGCATAACAGCATAGGCAAGGATAAAAAAAAAAAAACATGCAAACAATATGAACAAACAGTACCTGTTTTTCAGCTGTAATTTTGAGCCTCGTGACAGTTTGTTTTGGTTAATTATTGAAACCTTCTTCAATTTCCTTCTCTCTGTAGTTATGACAGACAGAAACTGACCCTGAAAGAAATACACAATACCCAGTATGTTGCATGTATGAATCCAACTGCTGGGACCTTCGTTATCAACCCCAGATTACAGGTATGATAGCAGGTAAAACTGTTGTATATACCAACATAATCTATTTTTCAAAAAATATAGTTTTGCAGAGCAATGCTGATGGTTTGAATTGTAGTTTAAATCCATCTAAAGTAAAGTGGACCTAATCTTACATTTTGATAAATTTAATCTCCTGAGACCCTACATGCTCATAGGGGGACATTACATCTGCACCTTTTACTTTATTCTGACCTATAGTGTTTTATATTTGTTACTTACTTTTATACTTTGTTAAGCAATGTTGATTTTATTGTCTTATTCTGTAAAATTAGCCCATTGTCACCACATTACAAACTTTAAAAAAAAAGTATGTAACAAAGTTCATTTGTATACTTGTCATGCCCAACTAATCTCAAACAAGAGCTTGATTTCAACAGTGCTTTATACTGTGAAGACATTATGGGGTTGTATTTTATTGTTGTGGGACATAATACTACCACTTAATACATACTACTGCTACTACAAAGAAAAAACACTAAAAATGTGCCATGAATGACTACTACTTCTACATTTATACATTTGTCACAGTGTTTGGGGTTTAACAGAGCCCATTTCTAAGCAAGATGGTATCTATAAACATTTATACTAAACATATTTTGCAATTTTTGTGTGCCTTTGCTCTCTACAGAGGCATTTCTCTGTGTTTGCAGTGAACTTTCCTTCATGTGACGCTCAGAAGTCGATCTTCAGTCAGATCCTTTGTAGTCATCTGAAGCAGCAGCTCTTCAGTCCCCTTGCTCAGAATAGTGCTACAGCTGTCATTCAAGCAGCCATAACTCTTCACCACAAGATGGTTCATAACTTTCTGCCCACAGCCATCAAGTTTCACTACGCATTTAATCTTCGAGATCTATCAAATGTCTTTCAGGTAGTGCCCATAGTAAACACTCATACAACTTGACTTGTGTATTAAAAGTAAAATATTAATATGATTCTCTGTGAAATTAAGGGCATCCTCTTCTCTGGACCTGAGAATGTGAAAGACAGTGCTGACCTGGCACAGTTGTGGCTCCACGAGTCCTGCAGAGTATACTCAGACAGACTGGTAGATCTAAAGGACCTGCAGCTTTTTCAGAAGCTCCAATTGGAGACTATGCAAGAATGTTTTGAGGTGCAAAGCAGCTTTTGATAAACAGAATAAACTGCTGCTTTTCATCATTACATAAAAACTTTAATTATTATTATTACTATGCCTGTTTCCTGTTTTCTTCTAGGGACTGGAGGATATAAAGGTGAAAAAGCAACCCCTCCTTTTTTGCCACTTTGCCCAGATGGGTGAGAAACCCTCCTATGCTCCTGTCACAGACTGGTCTGCACTCAGTACCATCCTCACAGATGCCCTGGAAAGCTACAATGAGATTCATCCAGCCATGAACCTAGTGTTGTTTGAAGATGCCATGCAACATGTGTAAGTGGAGCTGGTTTCCATATAAATATTATAATTATAATGAAACTATGTAATACTGGGAAAATAATGTGATGTAAATATAATTAGAAGTATAACGAAGAGATTGTGTTATTGCCAGCTGTCGCATCAGTCGTATCTTGGAAACTCCAAGAGGTCATGGCTTACTGGTTGGAGTCGGGGGCAGTGGGAAGCAAAGCCTGACTCGTCTGGCTGCCTACATATCCTCTGTGGAAGTCTTCCAAATTATTCTGAGTAAGGGTTACACAGTCCAGGACTTCAAGGTAAATACTGAAGTTGGTTACAGTTTAGAGCCAAGAGCATGAACCACTGTTTGACTTTAACAGGTTATGAAAATGTAGAGGAAAAAAGTTATTTAAATCAAGGTGCCTTCAAAGAATCCCCAGATGAGCTTTCCTTCTCGCTGCATGCAGCATATTGATATAATTCAGTTTTGCTCAGATCATCCAGTGATGCATAAAATAATTGTCAGATACTATTAAAAGACACTAGGCAATATTTTAATACATTATTGATAAGGAAAGCCTATCAATTTATCATTTAAAAGCCTCTTAAAAAAATCAAAGTGTTAATCATGGGATTTTAGATATCCAATTGATGAATATATTGAACAGTTTGATCTTCATGGCACTCGATATGAATGTGTATCCATTCATGGCCTGTGTGGTTTTTGTGTAGATGGATCTGGCAGGTTTGTTCCTGAAGGCTGGAGTGCAGAACCAACGCGTGGCTTTGCTCCTGACTGATGCACAAATACCTGATGACCGGTTTCTGGTCATTATTAATGACTTTCTGGCATCAGGTCAGACCCAAACTCCAAATTAATTTACACTGTGTTGTTTCATCTGTTTACCTGACTCATACCTGTTCGGTATATGTAGCATTTTTTCTTTATGATTGTGAATTACTAAACATCAAATGCATTCAGCCCTAAGATTATTCTGTGTGAATATCCATCATTAGCATTTGCTAGTCATTAATAATGACTGTTTTGCTGTGCAGGGGAAGTTCCTGAGGTTTTCAGTGAGGAGGAGATTGAAAGTATTGTGTCTGGGGTGAGAGCTGAAGTGCGAGGCCTTGGTCTTCTGGACAACAGGGAAAACTGTTGGAAATTTTTCACAAACCGAGTGGGACTACAGCTCAAGGTTTATTCTTTCAGATTCCGTATGCTATGTTTGTTTTTTTTTTATCCACCGATGCATTTAAATTTAACATGTTCTGTTAAAGTCTTATTGGTAATCTGTTTTCTACAACAACTACCCCTTGATCCTTTACAATGTTCCAGTTATGCACTAAAGGCTGACATTAAAAAGTGACATTATTAGCTCTGGATAAATTCAAGGCTGAAAAACCACTACATGAATTGAGTGCCCGGATCCCGAAGAGCATCTGGAATAAGCTCTCTCTTTTCTCATTTCAGTTTTATAAGAAGCTGTTAAAAAGTAAGAATTGAAATGTTTTATTTTTGCCTGTCTTCCTTCCAAAAACACGCGGATCCCAATCTGGATCAGGATTGACTCCAAAAGTTAATCACCTCCAGGCTGGGTCAGATCCTACCACTGGTAAATTTATCATGCAAATCCATTCTTAACTTTTAGAGAAATCCTGCTACCAAACAAATGAACTAAAATAAAGAGAAATTCTTACACATACATTGGATTTGAGCTGTGGAAATTAAAAGCACAGCTGCTGTTTAATATCACAAAATATGTTTAACAAGTTGAATTAGCCAACCCTGACAAAGTAGGGTGGGGGGGGTGGTTAAAAGGAAGGAAATTCTTTTCTCAGTCACTACACATGTATGTCATCCAGCTAGTCTTTGCGCCAGGGCCTCTGGTAGCGTCACCGTCTGCTCCAGCCAACTGGGAATGGAGCTCCTGTCTACGTGCCAAGGTGTTGAAAGTGGGGGCCTAGGCTGCTGCCAATTATGACTTTCCCTTTGTCGATGCATCATTTTGATGTCTGTGACCTGTGTTGATTTTCCTATGTGTACTCTTTGATGAGGTATGTTTCTACCAATCTTTTAGTGCGCATCCTTTTGGTAAACTCTTTCTCTCTTTGCAGGTAGTGCTGTGTTTCTCTCCTGTGGGCAGTGCTCTGCAGGTTAAGGCTCGTCACTTTCCAGCCCTCATCAACTCCACAATCATCGACTGGTTTTATTCTTGGACCCCTGAAGCTCTGCAGTCAGTCAGCTACAGGTTCATCCAAGAGGTTGAAGGCATTGAGGTCAGGCTTTCGAACCCAAGAACAATATCTCATAATATCTTATAACCTAACAGTCATATTCTATACAACACAACATGTGCCATATTACTAAAAAAAACCTATCAGCTGTCAGATACATATGTAGGTGGTACTGTATCTTGCCTAGGTTTGTCATGTACCCTGATATTCGGGACTCAGTTGGACTTTAATGAACACCTTGTAATTATTGCTGTGCAGCTGGATTAACTTTTCCATGGATCCTTCATCATTAGTTCTCTGCTGAGGTTCTGACAAATTGCCGAAAACATGCCTGGAGACTCTCAGTGAGTGCAGGCATATCATTGTTTTCCATCATGGCAGTGGAACGATCACAACCCAGACTCATTTATGTTAATGAGGGAAGAGTGATTAAGCACATAACGACCCTCTAAGGTGGCACAGCTGTCACAACCAGGAAGCGTCATCACATATGTGAACATGTGCCAGACCATTACTTTCCACTCTTGAGTGTTGTGCATGTTCATGTGCAGGCGTGTCTTGTTGTAATAGTAGCTGTAGTGCTTAGAAGTTGTGTGATGATGATGACGATGATGATGATGATTAGGGGATGTAACATCAGGTGGAGTGTAGTAATGGTTGCAGCTGTGGTAGATTAGTGCACAAGGGTGGAGGTAGGACTAAAGTTCTCCTGTAACCAAAATATGTGTATGAGAAATAGTATAATCTAATCAAATGAAAAATATATCTTTGTACGTACAGAGGCGAAGAAGTTGAAAACAATGTGAAACTGTACATGTAAAGTAATTTATTAAACCATTGTTAATGATTGTTTATCTTCTTAAAGAGGCAGGACTGCAAGAAATGAAATGATCATTCATTTAAAGTTAGAAATGCACAACCTGCTAATAGTTGTTACACAAGGCCAATCAGAGAGTTTCTGTCGCATCTCAACAGAGCACAGCACGCTTTGTCAAGCGCATTGTGTCAGATCTTAATTAATAATGATTTTTTCCCTGTGGCTCTGTGGTCATTAACAATGGCTTTTTGTGAGTTATGGTCAGGTTTGATCCTTGTATTCTCTGATCATTTGTTTTTGCTTTAATTGATCACTAACTGTGTGATTAATGCAGGCTGTGTGTCATTGTGCGCCGTATGATGAATACCAAGTCAGGATGTAGTATTTACAGTCACAGTAGACGGTGTTTATAAAGTTGGAGGCCACCAGATATAATGTAAGCAGTGTGCATGTTTTACAAGCTTGCACGTCAGTGGTCTAAACACATTATTTTCACAGAGGTTTCAAAGCATAATCATTTCTGCTAGCTGCACCTAAATTTCAGATTGAGTAAGTCAGGGCCGGCCAAGTAAGATGGCAAAACTTGTAGATGAATTCAAAATTTATGAAGATAATATTTCAGTTCCCATCAGGCCTGGGATGTTAAACTCCACTCAATCCAGCTCACCCTGTTCGCCCCTCTCCCCCCTTGTCTGCTTATTTTTACAGCCTGCCGTCCAGGAATCCATCAGTCTTTTCATGGCCTATGTTCACACTAGTGTCAACCAGGCAAGTGAAAAATACCAGCGCAATGAGAAGAGGTACAATTACACCACCCCCAAGAGCTTTCTCCAGCAAATCACCCTGTACAGAAACCTTCTGGAGAAAAGCCGGGCTCAGCTTCAGCACAAGATGAACCGACTCGACAGCGGCCTTCAGAAACTCCAAACCACTGCTGCTCAGGTAAATCTTTAATCTGCGCTGTAGGCGACTGATTTTTGGGCAAGAGATCTTAGGCTAAGGTAAACAACAGACATTAGTACTTCATTTTTTATGCTTTTCTATGACATTAAGTATTTCACATATTGAAGTATGTGTGAGTATGTTTCTGTTTTATATATATACAGGTTGAAGATCTAAAAGCCAAACTTGCATCCCAAGAAGCTGAGCTGACCCTTAAAAACGAGAAGATCGAAGCTTTGATTGCTAAGATTGGACAGCAAACTGAGAGGGTTAGCAACAAGAGAGAGGCTGCAGATGTTGAAGCACAAAAGGTGACGAGTCCTGTCACATATTGTATAACACACATTTTTTGGCATTGCACTCTACATACCACATCATTAGCTACATAGACGTGTGGAATCCAATTTGTTATGGTTGCTTTTGTGCAGGTTGCTGTGATCCAGGCAGAAATTGCTGTCAAACAGAAGGAGTGTGAAAACGACCTAGCCAAGGCAGAGCCATTACTGGCAGCTGCCACCGCAGCACTAAACACCCTCAACAAGGTCCTAGATTTTATCAGACTATACAGAACTAAGTAAAATTTGCAGTTTTTCTCAATATATGATGTTATATAATACTCTTTCAGGTGAATCTTACTGAGCTGAAGGCCTTTCCAAACCCCCCGGCAGCAGTAATCAACGTAGCAGCAGCTGTGATGGTCCTGCTGGCCCCCCGTGGTCGAGTGCCTAAGGATCGGAGCTGGAAGGCAGCACGGGCCTTCATGGGCAAGGTTAAGCCATCATCATGTCAATTGCATCTGCCTGATTAATGTCAATCTAATTTGTGAGTGGACCTTGACCCTGGCCCTGCCCAACTCCAATGCTCACATTACAGCTGGATGGCTCTATGAATATGCTCACTCACTGGTGGAGCAAGTGTGCAAACCTCCCTCCTCTGCTTCTTGCTCCTGTTAATAGAAGTGTGGCTGGAAAAAGTTTGGTTTTAATTGCATTTTATTATTTATTTTACATGCCAGCTTCCGGTATCACTTTTAAAAATTTCCACCACAGGACTTATGTAATCCTGAGAGTTATTAATGAGAGGAATCAAATATAACCCTCTTCTCTTTTGTAAGCAAAGAGTAAAGTTGTTTGAAGTGGTTATGATTTGCAAAATGCTCTGTATGCGTTTCATTTTCAGCCTTCATCAAATGCAGTCTCATTTGTTTTGGTTTTTGTGTGTCAGGTGGATGATTTCCTGCAGGCCCTGATGTCGTACGATAAGGAGCACATCCCTGAGTCATGCCTGACTGTGGTGAAACAAGAATATCTGAGGAACCCAGACTTTCACCCTGATCTAGTTTGGACCAAATCTACAGCTGCAGCCGGTCTTTGTGCCTGGACCATTAATATTGTGAGATACTACGAGGTCAGGCATTGCATTCAAATAAACTCTAATGCATTGTCTTATGTTTCCTGTGAGAAATATTTTTCTTCATTTTGAAGTTTTTTTTAGACATGCTATATTTATTTTTTATTTATTTTTGCAGATCTATTGTGAGGTGATTCCAAAAAGGCATGCATTGTCACAAGCTAATGCAGAGCTAGAAACAGCAACAGCCAAACTGTTAGCACTTCAAAAGAAATTAGCAGTGAGTGCAATGTTATTCTTACCGAAGTCGCTCAGTCTAAATGCTGCATTTTCTTTTATAATTTTTAATTTGCATGGCTTCCTTTGTTTTGTTTCTATAGGATCTTGATGCCAGCCTCCAGAGCATAACAGCTCAGTATGAAATGGCTACAGCTGAGAAAATCAGTTGTCAGGAGGAGGTGACGCGTACCACCCAGACCATAGAGCTGGCCAACCGACTAGTCAAGGGCTTAATGGTAAACAAGGGGAGATAGAGGAGTTTGGTCGTGTCATTGGGGCTGACCTGGCATACAGTTAACTGTCAATTTGCTGGAGATATGCATGGAGAGGTGCTGGTAATAGAATTGCATCAGTAATCTGGACTAGAAGTTGTTATGTCCTGGCAGGATGACCTGACAGTTGTGTGAGCAGATCAGGCAAAGGGAGATTTTACAGCCCAGCCCAGCAGCATACCGGGGACTTGTGAGACAGGTAGAGAGGGCTGGACCACTGAAAACGCATGGCTGAACTGGGCAACTGGCTGGCTGAGCAGTTTCCAAATTGAGGAGGGAAGAGAAATGGCAAGAGGTCTACACTAATACTAACCTGTGTCTGTGTGGTAGATGTGTGAGCATTTCTGAAATCGTCCAAGAAGTAAAAAAGGATTTCTTCTGAAGTTTTTTTTTTTAATTATTTGAAAAAGTGCGGATGGGAAATTATGGAATGTGGATATGTGGAGAATATAAATGTTGATTGCTGCATATTTATGTAGCTGGTTTAATATAATATTCAACTTTGCTGCATTCCTTTGCATGTCTTTTTTAGCCAGCCAAATCTTTATCTTTATGGATGCTAATATGAAATAAAATATGGTCATTTCAGTGGTCATTTTGCAAGATCGACTTCCTTATTCCAAAAAATAAATGCGGTTTGCATGGAACAGCTTGGCTTTTAAGCATATCAAGATAAATGTTTTGTCTTTATGGCATTGACCTGGAAGCAATAGTGTACAGACTAATAAATCAGGCCGTCTATATTTAATCATTAACTTACCTCAAAGCCTCAACAGCTGTTGGAAATTAACAATGTCTCACCCCAGACTGAGTGATATTACAGGCAATCCATAATACATTAGAGTAAAATTATAGTGATTTTTAACTGTCTGAGAATTTATTATGTGACATATTCTAGATCCACAGCCCCTTGTAAGAAAATGCCACGCGTGATTTATTGTTGTAGGCTGTCACAGTCACAGTATTGAAGGTTTAAATGAATGCTAAATTGATGCCGAGTGAATCTACAGCCAAACACCCAGAGTTATTGTAAGGGAATTGCAGTTGTATGCTTTACTGCTTACATCTTCTTAGTTTGCATGATAAATGTGAGCAGTGGGAAGCTGCCCAGGGTGCACATAATTCAGAAGCACAGATTGTTTACTTCTTGATGTAAATGGTCATGAGATGGACTGCTCTCTTTGGTATTTTGTGTCTATTTTAAAGATGATATTAAAGCGTGCTCTTTGTGTCTTATAGTCAGAGAAGGAGCGCTGGTCCCTGAAAATTGTCCAGTTTGAAAAGCAACAGAAAACCCTGTGTGGTGATGTGCTCCTCACGTCAGCATTTGTCTCCTACATGGGTTACTTTACCAGCCAGTATCGCGTGGAGCTTTTTAACAACAAATGGATTCCTTTCCTTAGATCTCTGAAGGTAAGCAACATACTTTCAGTACCATCCTTCTCTCTCTGAGTCTGAACTGGAGTGTACAGCCACCAGTGCTTGAACCGAAATGACATCATTCCTGCGTTTCTGTTCCAGGTCTCTGTACCCCTGACAGACGGCCTGGATCCAGTCCTCATGCTTACAGATGATGCTACTGTGGCTGCTTGGCATAACCAGGGTTTGCCAAATGATAGGATGTCTATTGAGAACGCGGCCATCCTGACCACCAGTGAGCGTTGGCCACTCATCATCGACCCACAGCAGCAGGGCATCAAGTGGATCAGAAATCAGCTAGCGTCAGAGCTGAGGGTGGTGCAGCTTGGACAGAAAGAGTGAGAAGTGGTAGATTATTGTCAGTTTTGCTGTCACAGTGTAATTTTATTCAGCTTGCCAGAGAGTGCCAGTGAAACTTTAAAATTTGCAGCTCCAGCCATGTTTCTTTTTCTTGTTTTTTCTTTCTATACAGTTGTTTAGATGTGATTGAACAAGCTCTTGTCTTTGGGGAAACTGTCATGATAGAGAACCTGCCAGAAAAGGTAGACCCGGTTCTGGAACCTCTACTAAGCAGGAAAACTATTAAACGAGGAAGGTTGGTACTAAAACATGAACAGTGCACGTTTAAGCGTTTTTCAGCTTGCAAAGATCATTCAAAAAAAACCCACGACTGCTTTGTTACGTAGCATTGGTGTTGTTGCATGCCAAATAATGCTTTAAATCAATATGCGGTTTTTGCATCACCGTTCCTACATAAGTCGATAAACCCACAACTTGTCCCAATGCATCTGCCGTGTGAGACAATAGGAGCACATTTGCCAGATGGTTGAATCTCACTGAGCTTTGAAGCACCAGCAAGACATGTCTGAATGCATTATTATTGCCTGCTTTTTAGATTATAAATGAATTTTGCGGCACATCGTCTGAATCCCTGAGGCCAGCGTATTGATTGGCCCCTCAAGAGTGGTGATGGATGTATATTTGTGCGTTCATATTCTTCAGGTGCAATGAATATTGAACAGCTTATCCTAAGCGTAAAGGCTGAATTCAGGACAGTCATGGTTATGTAAAAGGACTCCCGTCTCCTACAAAAAAAATGGCATCTAACACAACAAATTAATAAGTCGTCGATCATCATGAAAGACTCAAGTCAGCTTCAGTAACTTAACTGAACACTGTTACTGTAGGTGGTTTGCTAGTATTTGTCTGCACACTGTACCTTTAGAGCAGTTATGGACTAATTTACACATTTACACTGCATTTGGATTTCTTTTACTAGGAGTGGGGTCATATTTGTGAATTATATCATTAAGTTTGTCAAATACTGCTGCTATTTAAATTTATTTAATTAATTGAAAATGAAAAATTAATATCATATAAAGAAAATGTATATAATACTGTCCTAAACAATCCAGTGTCTTTATAGTCATGGTTAGAGTTACTTTCAAGTCTATCTTGGCTGTCTTGCCTGTCAGTTACTGCAGTATTTTATTGCAATCTCAGCTTGTCTACATTTTCCACATTATGGTTGATTAAAGTGAGGTAAGCACCATTTAATAATATAACAACTCTCACACACAAACAGGTCTCATGTCCAGCAACAAATCCACTAAGTTAGACCCTTGATTCCAGCCCAACTGGTGGTGGCAGATGGCTGCCCCTCCGTGAACCTGGTTCTGCAGGAGGTTTCTGCCTGTTAAAGAGGAGTTTTTCTTTTCCCACTGTTGCCAAAGTGCTTGCTCATAAGGGTTCATATGACTGTTGGGGTTTTCTCTGTTTTCTTTGTATTCTTGTAGGGTCACTACCTACCTTACAATATAAAGCACCTTGAGGCAACTGATGTTGTGATTTGGTGGTTTAAAAATAAAATTGAATTGAATATAATAGGTATTGCTTCATTGTGTGTGAAGCACTGGAGACAAGTGAACTGTTTAGGACTCAGTTCTTAATTTAATTTGTTGTCTGCTCTTGCTGCTCCTCAGTCCATCTCTGCATTCTAGCAGGCCTATTCAAGCTTTTCCTCGATGAACAGATGTGCCTTACTGACTGTAGTGTGAATCGGTTTTAAGTATACAAAGCAAAAACTGCATATTTCACTGAAATTTGTTAATTTTTGTGGGGTTTTTTTTAAAACTTTTGGATGTTTTTATTTTTGGCTTGGTGTTGTTATAGTCCTTAGTTTGTAAGAGATGGATGTAGCTTCCAGGTCTGAAAAGTGAGCTAGTGTTGAAGTTTTTTCTAATGGCCAGCAGCAAGTCAACTTCTGGTTGGAAAAGAAGAAATATTTTTTATACAATAAATATATTGTATAAAATTACCCTCTGGTTCCTTTGGCCTGTAATCCTGATGAATTTACGGGCTGAACGTGACACAACATTAGTAAATTTGGTAAATTATGGTCCCCATTTGAGTCAAAGAGGAGGATAAAGTAGGATATTAATCGGTTAATAAGTCGCTACAATATGTGTGTGCACCATGTTCAGTTTCTCAGTCAGATCCACCTCTCCTCTCCATTATGTGTAGTTTCGGAACACCAATATGCAGAGAGCGAAAATGTCCAGTGCAAGGCTTCACAATGGGAGTTCACTAACTTGTGTGTGTCATCACAGTGGTTACATCCATTTTTAAATATAAAATGTGCAGTTACTGATTTTATATGTTTTAACCACCACAACTCTGCAGCCCCTGGATCCCGTTGCCCCTACACAAATGTCAGGCTTAATGAAAAACTGCTTGAAATATATTGGTAACACTATATAATATTGATAAATAATAAACTCCTAGTTATTACACTTTAGTTAACAGTGTTTTGCTGTTAACAATGATAACAATTATTAAGGTTTTATAATTAGTAAATGATCGTTAAGCAGTTGTTTTGTTATTGTTGTGAGGAATTATAAGGCAAAGTATGTAAAGTGTTGGATATGCCGATACCATCAAAATGTAATTCTTATTCTTTAGTCAGTAATGATATATTACATAAAACATTATAACTATACCTATATAATGCCTAGCGTACACATAATAATACACACAACCTCATAAAATAAATAAAATCATGATAAAATTAGTAGTTACGAATATTAGCAAATATTATTAGTTCTCATTTAATTGTTAATTTATAGAAGTAATTACCAAAGTTTAATTAATTAACAATTTAATGTTCATAAGCAATGGCTATTCTAAAATGCCACCAATTAAGTTAATAGCGATTTGAAGTGGTCACATCTTTTTGCAAAATTATCGCCCCTGTGAATTCTTTTGGCCGTGATACTCATGCATTTGTAGTTCATTAATAATGAAAGCTTTGTTATGATGATATGCTGACTTTTATTATACAGTGGTTGTTATTATTATTATTGTAAAACTGGTGCTTATTTAAAAAAAAAAAAAAAAAGAAAAATCTCTCTGATTTCAAACTCGGTTTTTTAAACATGACCACTATTCTGGTGAAAATTTCCAAATCACTGGTGTCACTAAAGTAGCCGCTCTGTAAGTACCTCAGTTACCAAAGAAAAATACAGTAAATTCCATAAACTGGACAAGCAACAGCAGAATAAATAGAAAATACCACATATTGACGTCCTGCTTTGAGCTCCTACTCAGAAATGTTTACATCTTTCTTGGTCTGATATTTGTAAGACCATGAATATTGAATATCCCGGCGTATGTTCATCGAGCGTCTTTTGAAGCCCTGTCTGTCCAGGCGTAACAATTCATCATAGTAAATCTGATTATAAGTTTATCCCTTGTAGATGACCCACACGCTTGTTTCTGTCGATGATTAATACAACCTGCTGGGGCGGCCATGATGGATCTCGTAGGTCTCCACAGCTGAAGTTCATTAATAATTGGAATGTTGTAGAGTGTGAAGTAATGAATACTAATTATTCCTTTCATGGCTGACGGAAGACTACAAGCCAATCCATCAGCAAGGACTTTAATTTGGTGGAGTAATGGTTCTATCAATAGTACATTAATTCTGGCTTGTGAAGATATAGAGTTGAACCAGACCCAGGCCATGAGGAACCTGTGCCATAAAAATTGGGGCCTTGCCTGACATCCAAGGGGTAATTAGAGATAAATGAAAAGCCACCAGGTTCGTCAAGCCACTGCTAATTTAATTGAAATGCAGGAACAGATAAATATTGGCTGGTGCCGTGATAATCTTTCATATTTACTCAAGAATATTTGTCTATGGGGTAAGTGACATTTGGAGCCAAACTAAAGTTGTAGGGCAAAAACAGAAGTGCAGTTCAGACCATCTTCATCATCATCATGGCTTTCTTTTTTTAAGTACACTTCCTGCCAGGTAACAAGTCTAACAAATGGGTAGAATACCAGGCTGTCTTCTTTTTATCATTAACTTCTTTAATCAAGTAGCCACATAAGCTGTTGAGGTTTCATTGTCCTTCAGACTAACTGAATAAAAATATTTTTGGTCCTGTTATCCAGGTACATTCTAATCGGAGGCAAGGAGTGTGTGTACAACAGTAATTTTAAACTCATTCTTCACACCAAGTTAGCCAATCCACATTTCCCTCCTGAGCTCCAGGCCCAGACCACCCTAATCAACTTCACCGTGACTCCTACGGGCCTGGAGGAGCAGCTGCTGGGACAGGTAGTCTCTCGGGAGAGACCTGACTTGGAGGAGCTAAAGGTAATCCACAGATGAAAGTTACATTCTTTTGGAAGTAAAGCATTTTGTCTACATGATAATCCTTAATACATGATAGGAAAAATGTGCAATTTTGAACTGTTCTGAGTAAATTTTCCAAGACGAAGCTGACCACACAGCAGAACCACTTCAAGATTGAGCTGAGAAGGTTTGAGGATGACCTGCTGAGTCGCCTATCTGCAGCCCACGGTAATTTTCTAGGGGATATTTTTCTGGTGGAGCAACTTGAGAATACCAAGACTACAGCCGCTCACATTCAGTGCAAGGTAAGGTTATTTTTCTTTTTGTTGTTTTTTTTGTCACTCTGTTGTTTTTTGAATGTCATAAACAGCAAGCACCTCATTTTATTGAATTAGCTGCAAATGATGTGTAGTTAGAAATAAGTGTAATGAGAGGGTTTTGGAGCATGACTGAGAGCCTAATAGCTCATTTTGTGCAATTGGAACTCACAGGTGGCGGAGGCCAGAGAGAACGAGAGAAAGATCAACGAGGCTCGAGAACTATACCGCCCAGCAGCTGAGAGAGCATCACTCCTCTTCTTTATCATCGACGACCTCAGCAAGATTAACCTGATGTACCAGTTTTCTCTCAAGGTGAAACCTTTACCCCTGAAGTGCTCCTAGAGGACATGTATCGCTTTGTGGGTTTTGTAATTATTATTTCTCTTCGATGTACAAGTCTTTATGTAAAAATGAGCTTAAACATGTCCCTTTATACCAGATGTCAGTCCAAGAAAACTTGTCTGCATTCACAGTGTCCTCTTTTTGGTTGCATTCCAGACCTTTAACTCGGTGTTTAATAAAGCAATGGAGCGTGCCGAATGGGATGAGGATGTAAGGACCAGAGTGCGCTCCCTCACTGAGGCCATCACCTATTCTGTATTCCTGTACACCAGCCAGGGCCTGTTTGAGAGAGACAAGTTAACCTTCTTGTCACACACTGCCTTCCAGGTGAGGGACTCAGGACCGCCTCAGAGGTGGGGCCTCCTGTCATCCTCATCAATCAAAGTACTTTTCTTCCCCCACATTAACTTCAATTAAAAGCAGTCAGGAATACCATACGCTGCTATTGATTACCTCTCACACCTTGCACCGTGGCTGCTGCTCACACAGTTGGTTCTGACAAGGGGGCTGGTTCTGATGGCATAATGCAATTATCTGTCATTGCACCAACTGTTTTCATCTTGGAAACTGTGCCACTCTGAAGGCTGTCCTTCATGTGGCTATTTCACATTCAGAGGCACTTATTCAGCCTGTAAAAGTTTACCCAGCTCAGTTTCCTGAGTTTTTCCATTTTTATTTCTGTAACCGTGGAAATTCTATCAATAACAGAGAGCTCATAATAAACTGCTTTTGGTACTTTTCCTCAGATTCAGCTCAAGCAGAGACTGATTGATATGCAGGAATTAGACTTTCTGCTGCGCTATCCCGTGGAGGCAAGCAAAGTTAGTCCAGTGCCGTTCCTCTCTACGTCTGCCTGGGGGGCCATTAAGGTACAGTAAATATTACGATAACACATTAAACACATGAAAAGGTCATTCTTTTTAAGTCAGGGTATCAATGACTGTTTGTTTGTTGAAGACAATTTCTAAAATCGAGGGCTTCAGTGGACTTGACAGAGACATAGAGAGCTCACCGAATCGCTGGAGGAAGATAGTTGAGTCCAACTGTCCTGAAAATGAAAGGCTTCCTCAAGACTGGAAGAATACAAGTTCCCTCCAGAAGCTGATTATCCTTAGAGCTCTTCGCCCTGATCGGATGACCTACACACTAAGGTGAGTAAACTCACCAAAGTACATTTGTGTTTCTAAGTATTGGACACGACTGAGCTTTTGATGATGTCTTCTGGCAGGAAATTTGTAGAGGAAAGCATGGGAGCTAAGTATGTGGACAATGCCAGGCTGGAATTTGAGAAGCTGTTTGAAGACAGTGGTCCCTCAACACCTGTGTTCTTCATCCTCTCACCTGGAGTGGATCCACTCAGAGATGTAGAGAAACTAGGTACAGTGTGTATTCTTTGTTAGTTACAAATCCTGTATTGTTATTTATGCTCAAATTTTCCAAATTTTCTTTATGTGCAGGTTTAAAACTGGGATTTTCCATTGATCAGGGAACTTTGCACAATTTGTCCCTGGGACAGGGGCAAGAGGAAGTAGCTGAGAGGGTTCTCAGAAATGCCTCTAAACATGGACACTGGGTCATTTTGCAGGTAGGGAATCCTATTATTCAATGATTGCAGCAGTTCCAGCTGGCTTATAAAGCACCTAATGATATTATCTAACCCCCGGAGCAGGGGAAATAAATTTGGTTCAATAAAAACCATAATTGGCTAGATCAGCTCACTAAATGGCTCCTTTAAGGAGAAGTCTGTTGCCAAGTGAACCAGTGGTTTCTGATCAGAACACAGAGAGACAGTTTTTTATGGCATTAACTATAAAATCAAATTTGATTTATGCATAAATTCTATCAGCCTGTTACATATTCTACCTTATTTTGGTGCTCAGAATGTACACCTGGTGGCTCGGTGGCTGCCCTCTTTAGATGCTCTTCTGGAGACAACAGCAGTGGAGAGTCACCCCAGCTATCGGGTTTTCATCACGGGGGAACCCGCGCCATGTCCCGAGCAGCATGTAATCCCCAGAGGCATATTGGAGAATGCCATCAAAATCACCAACGAGCCACCCACTGGCATGAATGCCAGTTTGCACGCAGCCCTCAGCAACTTCAGTCAGGTAAAATGGAAAATATGCTTTATTTCTAATATGCTTCGACTGTAGTATTCACTGAAATCTTCACTTCTTTTCTTTCTCCTTTCAGGACACTCTGGATATGTGCTCCAGAGAACAAGAGTTCAACTCGATGCTCTTTTCCCTCTGCTTTTTTCATTCCTGTGTAATGGAGCGCCGTAAATTTGGCCCACAAGGGTGGAACAACAACTACCCCTTCAGCACAGGGGACCTAACAATCTCAGCTAATGTCTTGTACAACTACTTAGAGACCAACACAAAAGTATGTTTAGCACTATTTTCTCAAGCTAAACTGACATATAAAGTTTTATTTGTTTTAATTTAGTATTTCGATTACTGTAATACAACTTTTAATTTGTTTTTGCAGCTTCCTTCTTTGCCGGGTAAATTTATAATGATAATGGTACTTAGCATTGGCATTTCTACCAGTCAGTAATGTTGAATTACAGCAGTGTCTCCAATTACTTATTGAAATCTTTTGTCCCACTGTTATTTGTGAAAAATGTTCATTCCCATCTTTTTTTTATTCCACATTTCTTCTCTTATAACTATGAATGCGCAACCTGTAATTTAGCTTTATTTCACAAAGACAAAAAATCCATTCTTAAGGTGCTGCTCCCCTCACAACTGCTAATGCATTGCTCTTAGGACTCCTATTACTCTGGTCATAACCAATTATGTCTCCCAGGTATTCTGCCCTCCAAAAACGAATGTCCTTCATTATGTTAACCAAACAGTAACCTGTATGTGCGTATACAGAGAATTCATTAGGAGGGCAATGAAGCGTTATCCTAAATGTAATTACATGCAGCCAATGTGACAGTTCACAACGCTACATAAGTGATCACTGCAATTAGAGCTGATGAAGGAAGCAATTTGCAAAACAATACAGGTACAAATGATTGTGAACCTACAGCTTTTGTAATTTGTTATGAATCACAGCTTCTTTTCTTCCTCCTTCACCCTCACGGATCACAATCTCCCGCTGTGGAAAAGACTCTTCTGTCGCACTTCAGATCAGTGTGTATAAGAAACATAATTTTGCTATATTTCCCTACACTTGTCATTATGAAAAGTAGCCTATCTCGGAGGTTGTTTGCTTGAAGTCTAAAAACAAAAAAAAGCTTAGGTTTAATCAGGAAAATGGAAAAATGTCTCTTTAACAGAACAAAAGGGAGCCCTGGAAATAATTTTAATAAACCTAGCACGATGCAATCGTGTCTTATATTTGCAATATGATTTTAGTCAATAAAATCTATTACAGTCCATGCAGGTGCCTTGGGAGGACTTGTGTTATCTGTTTGGAGAGATCATGTATGGAGGACACATTACTGATGACTGGGATAGAAGACTGTGTAAAACTTACCTGCAGGAATTCATGCATCCTAAAATGGTAAGGCAGAGGTGATGTAGCCTAATCTGTCCACATCTTCTTCTTTATGTGTTGTTTTTTTTTTTAACAGAACTGTCACTTTTGAAATGTATTTCACTTCATTTAATAATGTCTGCTCATTATTTAGATACAAACTTTTATCTGGAGTTTTACATGACAGGCTAATTTCACGTCTGTGTAGCTGTTTTGAGTTGTTGTCAAGGTAAAGGGTGCCCCCTGGGGATGAAAAACTAAACTGCAGTTTTGCATGTAATACCAGTCTAGGTTTTCTGTTTCTTTAGACATTGTGTTAAATTTGACGGATGCTATTAAGGGTTTATTTCATTTCTTTGGAGATTTCTATTCCAGTACTTTTTCCTGAAACATCATTTTGAAGAATGTTTTGTTGTGGCTGTAAGAAAAGGCTTGCACTTGTATATTGTCCATGATAAAAAATTATAAAATAGCTTTTTTTTTAATTGTCATTTTTTTTGTCTTTGTATTCTGAATTTTCAATGCCTAGTTTGAAAAGGATCTCTCTCTGTGTCCGGGGTTCCTGGCTCCTCCGTTCTTGGACTACACTGGTTACCACTGCTATATTGATGAACATCTCCCCGCTGAGAATCCCACCTTGTATGGTCTCCATCCAAATGCAGAGCTTGAGTGCCTCACTGTCACCTCAGACAACCTCTTAAAGGCTCTGTTGGAACTGCAGCCACAGAACTCTTCCAGAGGAGAGGGAGCAGCCCAGAGCACAGAGGAGAAGGTCTGCATGCAGAAAGAATCGTTATGGGGGAGAAAAAAAAACTGCTGAGGGTGCAGGGACCTGTCTATATCACTAACCCAGTTTATTGTATTTCTTAGGTCACGTCAATAATTGAAGACATCCTTGACAAGCTTCCCGAGGAGTATAACATGCCAGAGATTATGGCAAAGACAACGGAGCGAAACCCGTACACCTTAGTTTGCTTTCAGGAGTGTGAACGCATGAATCTTCTGTTAGCTGAAATAAAGAAGTCCCTTCATGAGCTGGATCTTGGTCTGAAGGTACCATAAACACAGTGACTGCCAGCGAGGTGCTTTAATGTTATTATTGTAGCATTAAAAAGCATTTCTCTGTCCACAGGGTGAACTCACTTTCTCCTCCAGGATGGAGAATCTGCAGTCTGCACTGTTCATGGAGCAGGTCCCAGACTCCTGGGCCAGATTGGCTTATTCTTCCACTAAAACACTGGCACAGTGGTAACTTACAAGTCAACCTATTACATCCTAATTTTTTTTTACTTCTAAAATAATCCCTTGTAGGCTTCTATTAATGGTCTTCCTAGTTGTTTATTAACAATTATTTATTCTTTAGGTTGAACGATCTAGTGTGTAGCTGCCACGAGCTTGACAGCTGGACTCAAGACTTTGTCCTACCTGCAGTTGTTTGGCTTTCGGGGCTCTTTAACCCTCAGTCCTTTCTCACCGGTGAGGCCTAAACGAAGACAACAATTAATATTACCATATGTGCACCGGTAGCACCAGAAATATTAACATAGAGTCATATTTTACAGCTGTGCTGCAGAGTATTGCTTGCAAAAACAAGTGGCCCCTGGACAAGATGACCCTGAGCGTGGATGTAACAAAGAAAATGAAGGACGACTTTGGGCATCCTCCACGGGAAGGAGCCTACATCCACGGACTCTTCATGGAAGGTCAGAATAATTAACCCAGCAATACATCCTGCTGTACTCACTTAAGTTAAATAGATTTTTGACAGTATTTTGCTGCCTGTGTCTTGGTAAAATTATTATCTTGTAAGTATTATTGGTCAAACCCACAATGCAACTTGTGTCTTTGTGTTAGGAGCACGTTGGGACACTCAGGCTGGAGTCATCTCTGAGGCGGTTTTGAGAGAACTGACGCCGGCCATGCCTGTGCTGTATGTTAGAGCTGTGCCCGCAGAGGAGCGGGACATCAGAAACACTTTTGAGTGTCCAGTGTACCGCACCAAGCAGCGTGGACACACACATGTGTGGACCCTCCACCTCCGGACCAAACAGCCAGCTGCCAAGTGGATTGTAGCTGGAGTGGCTTTGTTGCTGTCTGTGTGAAATTCAGTATTCAAGTATTACTGCAGTGTAAGAGCAGTATGTTTTTAAACAGTATTGGATTATCTGTTGTTATAGTTTTACCATGTTTAGTTACTTTTGTCACTTTAACACATTTCTAATCTTGTGTTTGTTTTGTAGGTGTCAGTATTGGAGTGTGTATATACTGCATGTTGTAGATAAAGTAAAGGGAACAAGTAAAAGCAGATAGCCGGTGTTAAACCTGTTGTGTTCATGTCCTACACTGTTGAACATCTCCCTTGAGCCTGGGTGTGATTTGTTGGGAGCTTATGTCTCCATTTTAGACCATGTAATTCTGGATGGGGAGCATATTTTATTGGAAGGTCAAGATTAAAAAAGCTCTCTGGCTGCCCTCTACTAACTGAATGATACACAATGCTGTCTGGAGGGGATCCTGGACAGAATTCCCAGGAGATGATGTGCATGGTTGCTATTGACTTTTAAATGAGGTGCATTTGACATTGACCTTTTGTACGGCAGAGGCAGAATACTAACAGACTAGTGTAATTCATTCAGCCGAGCCCGTTGGAAAAACCCATTGAAAGACACTGATAGCTTTGTATGAGAAAGCAACACATTAGATTACCCATCCTTTATCTGCTTCCACTCTCTGTTAACATCTGATGAACCTACTACGTGACAAACAAAGCCAAAGAAACAGTCGTCTTATGCAAAAGGTTGTTGTTTTAAATGGATTTAATCGTGATTAATTGAAAACCAAGAGGACGTTCAGACTAAAGTTTGTAGTTATGGATGATGCTCTGAGGTGTTACTATTTATATGCAGTGATTCATATGATTTAAAGTCTAATGTACATCAGAGGTATAATGAGTTTGAGTCAAGGTTAAGGCCATGTACTACACTGAGAAGAAAACAGATGTGTTAAAGGAGAAAAATAAGACAGGTTCCATATTATCTGCTAAAAATAAAATAACATTATGACGCTTAATCTACTGCAACTAAATCACGGTGTTGTTTTTTTTCTGAAGGGGTGGGGGGGCGTCAAACTCTTATCTACTCAAATAACATTTTCTTCAACACTAATAACGGCTGTGCTGCTCTTAATTTCTCCCTGCAGCCAAAGTGGCTGTAGACAGACAAATGGAGGCTGGAGGATTGATTCTGTGTATTGTATTGTACAAGGGGGGGAAATGAAGAACCGGTCTTCCTGTAGTTTCTCTTCATCTGCCTTCTCTTCCTCCCATTAGCACGCCACAGCAACTAGCCAGTCATTTGGTGACAGGGAAATGATACAGTGCTCGTAATGTTTGGGAGGAAATGGCAGGGTACGGGGCAGGGCTCAGCAGGGGTCGTGCCTCAGATAAGGCATGTTAAAGGCCAAGCAGGACACCTGGTTAAAGTCAGAAAGGGCATCTGGGTCACCAGTCTGCCTTACAGCACCAGAAGAAGACATTGTGTTTGGTATTTTTTTTGTTTTTGTCTTAAAAAAAAAACTAAAGGAAAATATGAAATCAAGTCTAGTTTCCTCTCAGTATTATGAACAGCTTGTTATAGTTTATGATGTGATATGTCTCTGCTCTGTGGAGCCTTAAAATAAAAAGCTGCCTATGACTAAATATTTACTCAGATTGTCACTGTTTGTTATATTCATTTCTACATAATGGCTTGGGTTGCAAAGCTGAGAAAGAGCGTTATAATTTGCGTTGTTTAGTCTAGTACAGAGCAGAAAATTACAAAAGCTTAAAACCACATTTTAAGCTTTAAACGGTAGTTCAACGTTTGCTTCAAGGACTTACACGTCACTTTCTCATCCCTTATGAAACAATCTCACACTTTGCTGTCACATTAGGTAATGAACACATAAAAATGAGAACTTTTAAAACCAGTCTTTTCCCTTTTGTCCTTTTTCTATATTATGCGTATGTTTTCACTGACTCTTGACGTATGATTCAGCTCTGGTCCTTCATTCTTTGTTAAAAACCATTGGTTGTGAGAACTTGGAGAGAAGTTAACTTCAAGCACCTTTTCATAATGTCTTAAAGTTAAATTAAAAACACGGTATAGGGACTTATATGTACTCTATGAAATCTGTAATTCTTCATTTTGTATGTTTGACAAAGTGCTTGAATATACAAAGAGTTTTCGTTTTATACTTTTACATGAACATTGCAAGTGTAATAACTTTTCAATCAACCTGATATCGTGCCAAAGTCTGTAATACAGGGTGGGCCATTTATATGGATATACCGTAATAACATGGGAATGGTTGGTGATATTAAAGTCCTGTTTGTGGCACATTAGTATATGTGAGGGGGCAAACTCCTCAAGATGGGTGGTGACCATGGTGGCCATTTAGAAGTCGGCCATCTTGGATACAACTTTTGTTTTTTCAATAGGAAGAGG